>JAHWXV010530141.1:0-12046 GCA_024586415.1 Phrixothrix hirtus | reverse complement strand
GTGATGCATCGATGGTCGGCATCACTCGTAGGTTGCACCGTTATCCCCTGCGCAACATTCTTCGACCTGGGGGTTTGGATACCTAGTTCCTCTAGGTCTCGTATCATTTTTGGCCAGTTTTCTTCCTTCTGTAGTACTATTAGAGGTACTTTACCACGTGGCTTCTTGGCGGCTGTGCTATTGTTGGACGCCGTCTTCTTTCCCACCTTCCAGGTCGCTGAGCACGTCGTACCTGCTCTTTGTCGCTACCTTTGGCGCTGGTTCGGTCTTCGTTTCTTTTGATTTGTGTTTGCGTCCCTTAACTTCGGTGAAATTGTCGGGACCTGGGACGCTAGCTTCGTTGTTGACTTCCTCGTCAGACGAGTAGTTTATAGACGCGAATATGTCGCATGCATCTTTAACTGCAGCAGCGGCACCTGCTGCAGGTACGCAGGTGGATTATGCGTCGAGTTTCATGCACAGCTCTCGGTTGATCTGCTCGAGCTCTTTAATCTTCTTTAGAACTTCAAATACGTCTGCAGCTGAGGGTGAGGGGGCTGCAGGCGCAGTATCACTTATCGTTGTTTTCGCGTATTCGCGCACAGTATTTGGCAATGTGTCAGCACTTCGGGCACACTCGGCGCTCCTGCAGAGCAGAATCTCGCTGTGTCAAGTGCGGTGACGAACACATCTCGTCGACGTGCGAGAAAGACAAAAATACGCCGGTAATTTGTGCGAACTGCCGTAGTGACCATACCGCTAACTACAAGGGATGTCCGCGATTCCCTAAACTAACGCGACATGTGAGTGTGCTAAGATCGGGCGCCTCCCAGCAGCACAAAGACCAACAAGCCGAAGCACCAACAAGTGCAAGTGCAAGTATTTGAAAAAGAGAAAATGATCGCAGCGGTGAGCATGATCGTCGCAGCGTCACGCGGGGCAGCAACCTTCGCGGAAGGGATTGCTGCAATTGAACGTATGCTCCCGAGCATCCTAGATATGTATTCATATTAAAATCGCGAAAACAAAGCCGCCTCCTAACAGACAGGAAATCCGCGGAGGCGGAGCTAAACAAAATTCTCGTACATCAAGCAAACGCTAAATGCAAAGGAGGTAACGAACACAGGGTATGCTTTGAGCAGTCGTCGAATGCACACGTGTTCGTCGGTAGCTCTTGTACTCTTTTAGATACTGTAACTGTGGGTCGGTTGCAGTATCTAGTCAATTAATAGTGCGAATTTAACAAAATATTTTACGAAATGTCCGCAGCCAGTACCATGCTGGACGACGCCACACCCGACGCTCTTGTCCGCTTCCTCGAGTGGGTTGACGACATTTGCACAACCAAACTAAATCGACCTTCCGACGTAATCCTACGTGATCTGCCGGATCACATAATAAAAATGGTCAAAAACCATCCAGAGGCACCAGGAAACGAAGCTGAGAAACTTCTGAAAGAATATGCTAAGCACAACGCGGCGGCGCAAGCAACCATCAAGCTGCTGGAGAACGAATTGGAATATTGCTCTGAAGACACCGGCGATAGCTTCCAGACGGTTGGGTCTAGGAAGCGCAAATCCACCACGGGAAGAAACGACGCCGGCCCTTCCACAAAAGTGACTATACAAAACCGATACGAGGCCCTCTCAGAGACCGAACCAGGAAAGGAAGTAGAAGCAGAAGCCCAAGCCAAACCCAGCATGAGCACTACGAGGAGGGTGCAACGAGTACCCCCCATAGTGTTCAGAAGCAAAACCGAATGGGCGAACATCATTAAGGCACTGCAAACAGAAACATTAAACCCAAAACAGCCGTCAACACCGGCTTGGGCATCCGCAACCACCCAGAGTCGCCAGAAGACTTCCGGCAAATTGTAAAGATATTTGACGATAGGCCACTTCCCTATCACACGTATTTACTACCTCAAGATAAACCACTTAGGGTAGTAATTAGGGGGTTGCCTGAATCTATTTCCGACGAAGAAATTAAAGAACACCTGACAAACAAGGGCCTGCCAGTCTTGGCAGTGAAAAGGATGTGGAATAGGAAAACCAAGAAGCCTATTCCGCTAAACTTCGTGGAACTCACAAAATCTCTTTCAGGCAAGGAAGTCTTTGACCTGTAGAGAGTAGAGATTCCGAGAAATTGGCATTCCCAAAGGTGCTGCAAAGCCGGTCCGAAGTGTGTCAAGTGTGCGCAATCGAGTGCACAAAAGTGCGCGAAGTGCTCAAACTGCGGTGGTCACCACACCACAAACTACAGGGGATGCCCAAAGCATCCAACCCACAGGGTGCAACCAGCAAGTAGACCTGCGGCAACACCGGTCCCGGCCAGTTTCAAGCCCACCGGAAATTTTTCGTACGCAGAGGCAGTCAAAGGTTCAACGCCCTCAACTACTCCACCCGGAGATCTGCGACAAGCCCTGCACAATATCATTGACATGGCTAAATTAGCGAGACTAGCCACCATAGTGCTCGAAACCACCAAAGACGCTGTCATCTTCGGGAAAGGCGTTGAAAAAATCCTAGCCCGTCTCCCGGACATCCTCGCGGTGTTCGAGGCGGATCCATGAACGCCACGCCCATACTCGGGCGCTGCAGCCTGTAGCACAACAATAAAACTGATGCTAACAAATCTGTCTGAAATAAGGGAAAATCCTCTCGGAACACAATTTCCTCCGGAAAAAAGTGAAAAGTGAGTAAAGAACACAACAAAGATTGAGATTGAGATTTTTCCGTTACTCCAAGACATAATCAGATATGGAGGATTTTTAATTGTTTTATTGCAACTATGGGATTATACAAGTTAGAAATGTTAGTATCTTACATAGTACATTGTATACAGGGCATTTCAAAATAAGTGCCAAGAAATTTAGGTAATTTCTTGATCAAAATGGAGTGGGGTCGTTCATATAAAATTTTTGTCTAAGGTACTCTCCTGATGAGCTACAACCCCTTGAAGATGGGACTGAAAAATAGGTTTTTATTTTTGTTCTCTGATTCAGAAAAAGTTTGAAGGATGTGGTTTAATTGAAGAAGTTTCTTTATATAAAAACTACCTACCACTAATTTTCTGACCTCATCATGCTATTAGAAGGGGGTAAAACTGTCAACCCTTTTTAATTTTTTTAAGAATTTTTAGCGATGCCGACTTTTTGTCATTTAAAATTGTAAATTATGTAGTAACATTCATTTAACAACTTTTGTCTCTCTTGAAATTATTGTTTAAATCGTTTCGTTTTGAATGATTATCAAAGATTATAGTAGCCTAGATTAAACGGCTCAAATGATTATAAATATCATTTTAATATGATATATAATAGAAATAATGTAATTGTATAGTGTATGTTAGACTAATAAATACTTATTTTGAAATTTAATTGAAAATAAAAGTATTATGCTGACATCTAGCGACCAATAAAATACTTAAGGGGAGTAAGAACTAAGCCTTAAGCTACAGTTGAAATACCGGACCTTATTGTGATAATATTTAAGAAATCTACAAATAGCAGCACATAATTGTAAATAAAAACTTAATATAAAATAAGGGTGTTCCAAAAAAATTATTCTATAAATTTAAATGCGTCCACATTTTCCCAAATAATTTGGATGCTTTTCTTTAGTTCCTCTTTGTTCTAAATTTCATAATTACGTAATTGCCATTTAATTTGTGACCAAAATGCTCTATTGGATTTAAATCCGGGCTTTGTGAAAGGGTAACCAGATAATGTGCCAGTTATATAGGATCCACTGCTTTACAATTTAGGCTGTATGTTTTAGATCATTGCCGCTCTACCAGACCCAACTTGGCAGAACTTGAAGCTACATTTTGTTTTAGTATATATAAGTATTTGAACTTGTCCATAATGCCATCAATGAACACTAATTTTCCCATTCCACTAGCAGCCAAGCGCCTCCATGCCATTACTGAGCTATCTCCATCCTTGGCAGTTGGTCGCACATACTTTAATTGTAGCTCTGTATTTGGTTTTCGCCATATTGTTCTTCATCCATCCGACTAAAAAACATTAAATTTCGATTCATCTGAAAAAATGACTTGGTTCCAGACTTTGGCTTTGATTTGATTGGCATAGCAGTGTCGAGTCGATCTTCTGCTCTTGTAACTCATGCCTCCAAGTTATAGAGTCATTGTTTGAGATGGTTGATTGCCTAATGTAATTTAGGCGGGATATTGAACGTTCTATTCTTCTCGTTGTTTAGTCTCGCAGACTAAACAAATCTTGAATTTCAGCAGCATGGCTGAACACTGCAGCGAGGACGTCCATTATGTTTTTTGCCGTTGTAATTTTTGTGAGAATCGCTTTGGCGATCTCGACGATCTTGTTCGTGTCAATCCTGCTGAGTGCGGTCAGCAGCGACGCGAGATTGAGGTCTGTGCTGCCTTCTGGTGCCTGGAAGACGGCGTTGGCGTAGGATTTTTCTGTTATTTGCCTACTAGAAGCTTGGGTGTTGCTGCTTGCGTTTAATTTGAGGTATGCTCTGCACCCCCTATAGCTGGCTGGGTGCTCGCCCCCGCAGTTTGTGCAGGTCGCCGGAGTTTCTTTACTTTTCTCGTACGTGTGCGAGAAGTGCTCCCATCCGCATTTCACTTGTGCTTGGCAGCAACTCTGAGTGTGCCCGTACCGTTGGCAGCTGTGGAACTGCCTTTTCTGTGTTGGTTTTGCTCAACTCTGCGTATATTAGCGGCATTCTCCCCTTTGTACATTCTTCGTGCCACAATAACTGGCAAACCCTGTCGTTCTAGGTTTGCCTTTATTGCGTCGTCGCTTATGGACGTCAGAATGCCCCGAATCACTGCGCGGAGTGTAACGGTGTGAACCTGGCGCCCAACTTTAAAAAAATTAAAATTTTTTATCACAACTTGTTTGTACTTCGTTTGTACCTCTTTAATTTTCGTTTGTACCTCAAAATTATAAATGTTCCGGGGAGGTCAAAAAATGAGCAGCGCCCAACTTTGAGATAAAATAATTTCAAATACGGCATTCGAAATAGAATCTTTTCTACCCGTTTGCACCTCTTTAGTTTTTGTTTGTATCTCAAAGGGCTCGGAGATACAGCATCTTTCACTTAACAGCAAATGCTAACTTTCGTCAATTTTGAAGATATCGAAAAGGGCTAAACGGCGTTCGAAAGAGAATCATTTTTACCGGTATGTACCTCTTTAGTTTTCGTTTGTATCTCAGAGGTTCGGAAGTACAGCTCTTTTCAGTTTTGACATACCCCCTTATGGGGAACCTGGCTATTTTTGAAGATATTGAATCGGGCCAAACGTCATTCGAAAGAAGAACGTTTGTACCCGTATGTACCTCTTTAGTTTTCGTTTGAACCTCCAAGGGTCCGGAAGTACAACTATTTTCAGTTTTGACATACCCCTTCATGGAGAACTTGGCTATTTTGAAGATATTGGATCTGGCCAAACGGCATTCGAAAGGAAATCGTTTGTACCCGTTTGTACCTCTTTAGTTTTCGTTTGTACATCAAAGGGTCCGGAATTTTGATATACCCCCTTATAGCAAACTTGGCTATTTTTTAAGATATCATATCGGGTAAAACGGCATTCGAAAAAGAATCGTTTGTACCTGTTTGTACCTCAAATCAATTATTTTTAAGATATGAAAATTGGTATAGCAATATTCCTTTTCTGCAGAAGTGTTCTGGTACATAAGAGAACAAATGATTCTGTTTCGAATGCCGTTTGGCCCCATCCGATATCTTAAAAAATAGCCAGGT
Source organism: Phrixothrix hirtus (assembly GCA_024586415.1). NCBI lineage: Eukaryota > Metazoa > Arthropoda > Insecta > Coleoptera > Phengodidae > Phrixothrix > Phrixothrix hirtus. The sequence continues at coordinate 6,317 of JAHWXV010530141.1, read as the reverse complement.
TCCCTATAAGAGGGTATGTCAAAACTGAAAAGAACTGTATTTCCGGACCCTTTGACGTACAAACGAACACTAAAATGGCACATACCAGTACAAATGATTCTCTTTCAAACGCCGTTTAGTCCTTTTCGATATCTTGAAAATTGACGAAAATTAGCATTTGCTGTTAAGTGAAAGATGCTGTATCTCCGAGCCCTTTGAGGTACAAACGAAAACTAAAGAGGTATATACCGGTACAAATTATTCTCTTTCGAATGCCGTTTATCCTGATTTGATATCTTAAAAAATAGCCAGATTCCCTATAAGGGGGCATGTCAAAATTGAAAAGACCTGTACTTCCGGACCTTTTGAGGTACAAACGAAAACTAAAGACGTGCATACGGGTACAAACGATTCTCTTTCGAACACCATTTTCGATATCTTGAAAATTGACGAAAGTTAAAATTTGCTGTTAAGTGAAAGATGCTGTATCTCCGAGCCCTTTGATGTACAAACAAAAACTAAAGAGGTGCAAACGGGTAGAAAAGATTCTATTTCGAATGCCGTATTTGAAATTATTTTATCTCAAAGTTAGGCGCTACTCATTTTTTGACCCCCCTGGAACATTTAAACTTTTGAGGCACAAACGAAAATTAAAGATGTACAAACGGGTACAAACGAGTTATGATAAAAAATTTTAATTTTTTTAAAATTGGGCGCCAGGTTCACCCCGGTGCGGAGTGTCTTTTCGCTTTCCAGCTGGAAGATGTGATATTGCGTCTTTTCAGTCTGGAGAAATTCACGCAGTTCCGTCGCCACTTTAAACGCTATGCCGTTTCTGATGTTTTGACGCTGACGATGTTTACACCGGAATTATTACATTTTTCGGCGAGTTTTTGCCACTTGCCTTTTTCCCTTAACACTATTGGGGGCGGTTTTTTGTATTTCCGCGGCACTGTTGTCACTTTTGTCTTTTCCAGTGTTTCATGCGTTTTGGTTTCTACTTCCATATCCACGGCTTGGAGAATATTATATTTATTTGAAGTAGTAACCTCCGCTGCCCGATTTTCTTGAGTTTGGTGTCTTGTTTTTCTTCTTCTTTTTACTTCCTGGAAGCTTCCCGATTCTGAAGGTTTTATTTCTTCTCCTTCCGATGAAGAATAGTCTAACGATGCCGTTATTAAGTTTTTAGGTTTCTGCGGGAATGGATGCTGGTGGCGCATTTTTTGTAGTAATGCTACCACTTAAACGCTGTTCTACGCGACGAGTGTGCTTTGCGCGGTTTGAGGATCTTTATCAGATTTACTATGCCGTTGTTGCTCTCGCATTTCAGCATTTCTTGCACTAATATTACGTATTTGTGCTTGTAATACTTGTTGCCTTCGTTGCATTTCTTCCTTCTTTTCATAGGCGGAGAAGGCTGTGATGTCCGGGCTCGGAAGCATGGCGTTTAAAATAGGTTGAGATCACGATATATTCTCGTGAAATAACACAGAAAAAAGTTTTTTGTAGTGCACCCTACCCACCGCTACATATTGTAACGAAAATTAGAAACAATGGAAGTTTCTAGAATAAAATAGATGATGTAATTCTAGGTGACTCATTGCGGTAATTGATACCTGTCAATTCATTTAGGTCAGCAATGAGTCGTAGCATTGTAATTTATTGTTGAGACTAATTTCTTATTCTAGATTAATCCATCACATTCTAGCATTTATCTTTTCTATATAAACAGTAAATTAAATTCCCTTAGTTAGTTTTTGTTAAAATTTTGTACTGTTCATTACTGATATAAATATAAATATACATAAAGGGAAATATAAATGTTTACTGTTAGTGGATTGTGAAATAAATATTTGAATAATTAAGTGTATATAAATAATTGTAATTTTTAGTGAATATAAATAAACAATGTAAAACAATTAACTAGTTTCGTTACAATATGTAGAAGAGGCCTAAGGTACAGCACAAAGTTTGAATACACAGAGAAGATACAGACAACGATTCCTGATCACTTGGTTCTAGAATGTTTCGTCTTTACTTAAATACTCTTGCAAATTTAAATCGTTTTGAACGATTGACTTTTTTTCTTGCAATTCTACCATTTTTTAGTACCCGTCAACAAGTATTTTCGCTAACATTTTTGCCAACGTTGGTTTTTACAAATGTTATTAATTTTGAGCCACTTGTGTCGGATGTTTTTTGAATTTGTCGAACTATAGATTTCTGTTCACGTACACTTAACACACTCGGTCGGCCTGTCCTGTTCGAGGTTTATTCGTAAAAGTGATGTTTTTATGATAGTTTATAATGCACTGTATTGTACTCTTACTTCTACTTAATAGAATTCCAATTTCTTTATAGGTTTTGCCTTCATTGTGGCATTTAATTATCATTTCACGTTCTCGAGCCGATGTTTCCGATTTTTTTCGTCCCATATTTGTATATTTCACACAACACCACTGCTAACATTGATTACATGCACAAGTACTTATATCAACTTAATATATTTTGAGAATTTTCCAAATGCTTATTTAGATATACCTACTATTTCGCTTGAGTACGGATACTTTTGGCATGTTATTTAAACTAAATTTATAAAATAAAAGTTTTTTGTATATCATCCTTATTTTATATTTACAATTATGTATGTGCTGTTAGTATACATACATATGTAGGTTTCTGTAGACCTTATTGCAATAAATAATATAATTATAGTACCTACAAAATTATTAATGATTCTGTGTCAATACATACAGGACGATTACTTATGGTAGTGGCTGTACACACATACATACATATGAGGTGTGCACCGCCCCAAAAAAGTAAATGAACGAAGCCCTAATCAACCTGATGCATCTTTGCATTAGAAGGCGGCACTTAATTATGATTTCTTTTCAGTCATATTAAGTTATTAACAAATCGGCACCGTTAGACTTATTGTTAGTTCAACAGATTTTATAATGCATTGCATTGATGGCTTTGTCCATTTACTTTTTTGGGGTGGTGTACATAGTTATAATATTCCCCCCAATTTAATTAATGATTCAATAGTTTTAAATACTGTTCAATACTAACGGCATCTGCTAATGGCATCAAGGCCATTGAAAATTGTTTCTTATTGCCCAACACTAATTTATTTATTCTTTTATTTAATAATAGCATTCCCACAATCAATAACACTGAACGTAATAATAATTAAAATAGCCATTAAATATAAATTTTATTAGTTATCAGAGTATCCCAGTTGTCATATTTTAAGAATTAAAACATAAACTAACACAAAATGAAACATTAAGCAAAAAAGGTTTTTCCAAATCCTTGTCCAGCTTGTTAATCTCTATTTGAACATTTCTAATGTTTATAACCCTGCAATAAAATTTTCTACGAATTTATTTACCTATTACTCTCTAGGTTTGGTTTTGATTATGATTTTTCACAAATTCAGGCTATGTATCAAAATTTTTTAAGTAACTTTTAAGAAATTACAATTGCTTTCTGTATAAAATAAATTCTTACTCGAAATGAGAAAAATTATAAAAAAGCCCGCTTCGTAGAAACATGTGTTGCAAACGTCATTGTCATTTCATTGGTGTTTCTTACAGAATATATATTGTACTTTGGTGCCAGATATCAGTGAATTGCAAACTATTTCTTATATTTTTAAACTTTTTTTTAAATCTATATTAAATATGTTTAGAGAAATTTTAATTTCACATCCATCGTCCTGCTGGTAATTTCTTTAATTTACCAATAGATGGCTCAAGGCCATTTCTTATACATACATTTATTGTATATGGTACGCACACAGAACATTTAAATATTTAATTGTTCTGTGGGTACTCACAAAATCAAAAACAAGAGGCAAATTTTAATGACCTCAAAAAATAAACTATTAGTTGGCTCACATCTGTTTATATTAAAATTATTTAAACTAGAAACTCTAATATTATGCAGCGTCCTTTGCAAAACATTTAGTTATTGAAAGGTATAGGGTACAGGTGGGGCCTATTTTGTTGGTAAGCATAATAAGCTTTTGTTGGAGGATTAAGATTTCGCAGAGACATAAAATTATATAAACAATACCTTGTAAATTTCAATATTCCAATAATTCCTTGAATGCTCTTTTCTTGTATTTCTCAAAACATAATCTGTTAATGTGCAACACGTTTTCGTTTGTACATTATACAATAAGATTTGTTCCAACCGTGCAGTTCAGAATCATTCTGTACCAAAATACCTACGCATTAACACAAAATGGTGCCAAATTGAAACTAATTGACAAGATTCTATGTTAGTGCTCAAGTATTTCACTTCGGAACGATTCTGAATTCACGGTTCGAACAAAGCTATAGTCTTCAAGCAGTTTCCGAGAAAATTTACATTCAATTTGGTCGAGTTTTATTTTGCAAAAAATGCTACTGAATGTTTATTTTAAATAATATTAAAAATTTGTTTAAAATTAATGTTGCAATGCAGAACTGAAATACAAACATATGTACAAGATACACATGTACGACTATCACAGATTCTACAGTTTATTTAAACATTTTCAAGTTTGATAATATGCCATATGAGCATTAGCCATTACGCCCAACACCGGTACTGATGGCCGCTAGCTCTTCGGAGTAGGCAAAGTACACCAGCACCATGCGCGCTCTATAGGAAGTCGCTGGAAACGCGTACAATGAGTCGAGATATAGGAGGGCGCCACTGCTCCAGATAGGTCGCTCAAAGTATGGAACTATCCTCGGAACAGACACTAACAGCCCCTGACCTCTAGTGAATTTGTCCCGGGGTTGCCTTTTGTTAAGGCCCCCAAATATTAATATTGATTTAGATCGCGTTCAAAAGGGGAACCTTAATTGGTACATATCCCCTGAAATGCAAAGTATTATCAATTAACTTATACTACGTTCAAAAATAAAAGTCTAGTTGAGTTACATGACATAACTATTACTAAAGAAATAGCTTATTTAGCAAACACACAAAACAGCAGGTTACAAAATAAAAAGTTGCAGATAACTTCGCCGCCCCTTGAATTTGACCTGATTCAAGACATACGGGAAGAACTACTCAGACTACTAAAGACTAAAATTAGAGTTAACACATATTTAGATACAGTCAACGCAAGTATGCGTCCACGATCTGGACACAAGGTATGTAGTAATGGTCTCCCCTCGCACGGGAAGGTTTAAGCTGGCCTCTACAAGGGGTTGGCCGTCGGGACGTGGCTTAAATTGAATACTCGACAATATGCGTTGACATTTCGCTTACGCCTTTCACAGGCCAACAATACGAAAGCTAGAGAACAAGATAAAAGGGATAGCTTAGTTTTATTCCTCAATTTACCGGGCGTCTAGATTGCCCTAAACCATGGTCGTCAGTCGTGGTCTATTTATGAATTCCTGCGTCCGCAGAAGGACATATCACGTCCAAAAGCAACAACCGGGGTGGGAAAAAAAGAAAGCAAGTCAATCTCCAGAGATACGTTATTCCATCTCTTGGGTCTGGTCTTCCGCCATACTGCACTATGCAGAGTCCCTAAACTCACACACACGAACGCTTCAAACAAAGAACCAACACGCACGACCGATTCTTACACAAACTACGCGACGAATTCGTACCCAACTATAAATGTCGCCGGAATACACCGTACGTGAAAAATTACATTTAATTGTCACTTTTTATATTTATTTAATTTTGTTGTCCTGTCAACCATGCCATTTCCGAAAACAGACGGCGGCAAATTTAAAAAAAAAGATTGTGTTCATTAGGCACAGAACGCCAACCAAATCTGACAAATATACCAACACAATATAATTTGAGATCAAAACCAACAATTCAAATACATATTAATATCAGTCATCAGCAATAATTCAGTTTTTAATTTATAAAAAATTGAAATAAATATCGTACTTAGATATTTGGTCATTAAGTATTAAGTTAGGTACATACATCGACCTAAAATAATAGTAGTAGACACGTCACACATTTAATAAACATGGTAATTTTTATACCTCCTAGGTTCCATTTTATATAAACAAGGCCGTTTTTTATATGCTTCAATTAACACATGTATCCTGTTTACGACTTCAAGACGTATTTGCTAAGTATTCTATAAAATGTAGCAATGTTAACACACCTACTGCATATAGAAAGTGTAAAAATGCAATTAGTATGCATTGCGCACTGTAACCGTCCTTTTTTTGTGATCGACTAATTTTTGGAGGTTGCGTCTGCTTTCGCGTCGTTAATTTTCAGATGCGCTTTGGGTTGCCTAACTCTGTCTTTTGTGATTTGCATTCGCGAGTATTGTTATCTGATCCCGTCGCGTGCCG
>JAHWXV010530140.1:0-12910 GCA_024586415.1 Phrixothrix hirtus | reverse complement strand
TAAATCTAAGTAAATAACTGTTTGTAAGATAGATTTCCATTTACGTTTTATAGTTTTTAATTTTACCTGTAACATAATTGATATACCTTGGGGTACCTATGTTATTTATGCCGTAATTTGGCCAGTTCTTGTTTATGAATTGTTTTGTCGCTAGCATAACCTAGAGCTCCTTTCGTTTAAGAATTAGATCCTTCATTTTTAATTTATCAGCTGTAACAGTTAGCTGAGTTTTGCGTCAATAATTACGAGGAGCTTAGTTTCTGTTGGCTAATGTTTTATGATTTATTTAGAATATAAGTGGGCCTCACCTTTTGTTTTTTGAATTGAGCGTATAAATATAGTTGTGTAATTTTGGTGTGAACTAAAGGCATAATATACGAATGTTCTGGTGCTTCGATGTTCTGTTTTCACGTAATTACCTACAATATAAAGTACTATTTTAATTATACAGTGCGAGTGCGTAAGTGATGTAGCATTATTCAAATTTAGTTAAAATAATGGTCCTAACTTATTTATTTCTAAATTCAAGCTTAATTTATCAATTACATCATATACAGGGTGGTCAGTATTGAAACCAGCCCTCAGTTATTTTAATGTATGCACGGCACGCTTTCAATTTTTCAAATAATAGCATTGGTAGTTCAATTTTAATCAGTATCAGTTCTTTGATTTTAATATACTGAGTGATATTAAGTAAAGAAGTATCTTTAGCATAAGAATCTTTTCTTTCAGTTTTGAATCTCGTTAATGCAGTACCGTTATCGTCTGTTTTCCGTTTATAAGATAAGGTCAATTTATATCGTGACATACAAGGTATTCTTAGAACATTACCTGTCTGCAGTGGTCTTGAAAACAGTGGCGCCCATATTTACCGATTTTAGACTTATTTTCCCGACAGTATTTAGCTTCGCAGTAGAGAAGAACCACGTCTTGCTCCACTGTAGCTTTGCCGGCCGTTGTTAAACACTGGTGTTTCTGCCACATGCGTTATTTCGATTTCGTCTTGTGACAACTTTAACTTAAATGTATCAGATGTCGATGATAATCTTATTAAACTGGGAGCTGAAAGAGAAAATAACATTCTACCACCATGGCTATCGCTTGATTTACTGAATATCGATAGTGATGTCGAGAGTCATTCATCTGAAGACAATTTACTTCTTATAATCTAAAAGAGTTATACAAAGTCGTTTATCTAAGCTCCAAATAGTATTTCAATGGATCTCCAAAGGATGAGGTTTTCGATACTTTTACTGATCTGAAGGATGTCCTTAATATGGAGATGTCGCAATATACCTTTACTCAAGAATTTTCTGTTTCTAAGTGAAGCTAAGCGAAAGGTAAATATGTTGAAATAGCTCTTCCCATAGCCATGAAGAAAACAGGGAGAAAATGTGTTACTAATTTTCTATATAGAATTACAAAAATGTACTATGAATTCCATAAGGTCGACCAAATGAAATTTTTGCTTATTTCAGTTAGTGCAACACTGTAGCCAATGTGTGTAAACTGAATAGGCGAATCTAATGACGTAAGGAACCTAGAAAGATATAATTGGTGGAATGCAGTGGGAATCCCATTATAACATTGATCTGTGGATATCTTCTCTATATAAAGACGCAGACTGCGTGTCAAACTGTTATTGAATAGGTGTCATAGTTAACTAATCGCTTCAGCGATATTTTGAGAAGTTTGAACAAGGAAAAATGAAAGATGTAGAGGCCTGGACTGTGGGTAGGATGTCTATTAACCTGCACTTAAACAGATACATAAGGTCTTAGGACACAGTAGTCAGGCATGTCTCTGTAATGACGTACAAAGGGATGACTCCGTCGACACCATCCCATTCCATTTTCGTTTATTCGTTCATTGTACTTGGTAACCTTTCAAACGTGCACAGCACCTTGCAATGTTTATTGTCCTAAACTTGCAATCAGTGGAAAATCGCTAATTTTGCAAAAAAAGATGTCTCTTTATACAACTAATCAACGAACGCGCTTGCTTTGGGGGTTGTCAGGAATAAGAGCACGTCATTTCCTGCTTCACGTGTTTTATTACCGAACCGAAGCGATAGCAGTACGTTTGATTCACGGCATCAATCTGCACCAGAAACAAGCTGCCGTAGCACATACAATTTTCCGGTGATGGACTTATTTGCAGTGCACATTGTGCGTCTATTAAATGTGCTTGCACTCATGTTTCTGAATACCTTAGTTTATTGTACACAATTTTATCTTACGCGACTGAGTTCAATGAGATGGAAACGTGAACCTAGCCGGTTTTGATAGGTTCACGGAGGTTCCATGTCCACCCCAAAAATTAACTGAGCCATTTAAAAAACGAGATAAAGTGCAGGCACTGATATTTGTCAACAATTATGACGAATAACATAAAATGTGTGTGGATGTGCTTCCCTCTTTAACCAAGAACTGGACTAGTATGCTTAATATACTCCTTGAACATACAATTCAGGCTAATTAACTAACTTGACGCGCTTCTTTTTCAAACAAACTACTGCAGCTCTACCATTGTTAAAAAATTCGATTCGATTTTAGTGTAGCATCTAGTTGATTGTAATAAAACGAATATACTGGTAATGCAAATTCTACTCACAATTACAAGTTTGCTATGCTATAGTAACAGATTAAACCGAAAATACATGAAATCATGAACACAAGTAACCCAGAAAAAGGTTTAGGTCGAGTAAGATAGAAGAAAAGGGATAAGATATGTGTCATTACATATGGATTGTATCTAGAAAACGTGGTTTTGTTGCTAACTTTTTTTAACCTTAATGAGTTTTTCCATTTTTTTATAATTAGAAGCCCTTTTTTAGTCTTACGTGTAAGTTAATAACCTTAATTGGCGTTTTTTATAATTTGTAACATTCAATTTGTATATGGTTGTGATTGATGAATTTAGGTTATTCATAATTAATTATACATTTTTATTAGTTAATTACAACCAATACGTTAACAACAAATTTTCCTAATATTTATTCCAAAATATTATATTAGGAATTAATTTATAGAGAAACACTGACGTAACGCTTTCTTATAATTATGAAATGTCGCACGCTGATGAATTGGAGAGCAGGGTTGGTTTTAGGTCTCTTGCCTTATAGTAGTTGAATGATCGACATGGTTAATAAAATGCGTCCCGAGTAGTTGTAAAATTTAATTTAAAGTTACATAAAATATTAGAAATGAATACCTATATCTATATACGATATTTTAAATTCATTTTTAAAAACGTATCGACCAAGTGTTTCGTTTTAAAACTTATTTGTGGTATTTCAATCAATTGATATCAAAATTACATTCGATTGATTTTATATTCAATTATTTCATAGCCTTATCTTTTGGCGAGCATTCACAAAAATTACAATATTACAAAGCATATTCTAATAAATAAAGAATTTCCAAAAAGGTTCGCAGATGTTTAACACGTCGCTTGTAGTATGGAAGTATGTTCGATTCAATTAATAACCGCGTGTCTGTAGGTAAATCCTATGAAAGTAGATGCTGCAAGTGATGCTGGTTTGTACCGTCACGTAATTATTACATTAAGCGGTCAAATCAAAGATTGTATCAACATAAATATATCAAAATTTAACCTATTAGTTTTCAGCAGCCAGACTTTAATTAATTTATTTGAAATGTAGTACGGCATAAGTCAGAATTACACATTTTATAATCATTTGAACTACTGGAAAACCTGTTTGAAAAATCATTCACTGTAATAGTGACCAGTAAAGTATACAGCATCTATCTCATTTCTTTTAACACATATAACTCTTGTACAAATTGTTGCTGTTAGTATTTTGTTACTTTTTTAACCCCAACAGTCCAAAAATTCATGAATTTGACAGACGGATCGACATTCCAAGAAATTACGTATAATACACCTTATCCACTAAGATTAGTTTTTTTATAATTTACAATCTATGATTTACAACTGAAGAGGTGTGCTTCTAAGAATTTTGCTGTGATAAAGTCATTGTATTGATATGAGGTTTTCCCTAGCAACTTCTCATACTAATACCAATACTCAAAATTCAAATTTCTTTTATATTAAAATGCCATAAATACTCAGAAGCGAGATTTTGCACTTAACTGCTTCATGCAGCTGCTTCTTCAATTGTGAACGTTCATAATAAAATTTGAAATGCTTGTAAAAAAGGCGGTTCATTAAATTTGCTATTTGCCGGAACAGTTTTCCTTGTTAGCATAAGCATAATTAGGCAGTTTCTCCTAATATTTATATTTAATAATGGGGCTCATAGTAAATAAGATTAGAGGATTTGTATTTTGCCTTGTTTAGCTTAACGAACTTACTAAAGCAATTAAACAGTCTGTAGCCGTTGAATGGAGTCAACTAACCTATTTCGGGATTGTTGTGTGTTGTTTATGATTCGTGGTACTTAGTTGAAATGTTGAATTTAACTAAAAATTCCGCCGCTTGTGAGATTAGGTCTGTAATACGTTTCCTCAAGACGAAGAACATTAAACCATTAAACAAATCTGTGAAGTATTCGAAGAAAATGTGATTAATGATTCAACGGTAAGGAGATGAATTAAACAGTTCAATAAAGCACCTTATAATGTGCATGATAACGAACAAAATGGGAATCCGTCTTTAGTTAGTGATGAACTTGTTGGTGCGGTTGAAAAAATGGTTAAATCAAACCTTAGGTTTACAACGTCTGTTCTTTCTGTTGAATTTCCCAAAATTTCAAGATCACTCCTTCGTGAAATTGGTCACGAAAAACTAGGTTGTCGGAAACATTGTACTGGTTGGTTTCCAAAAATTTAAGTAAGGAACAAAAAAAGAAGCGCTCGGGAAGTCAACTTGAGTCTTTGGCATGTTACCACGATAGAGATGATGACTTTTTAGCAGTACAGTAACTGGGGACTAGATTTAGGTAGCTTATGAAACCTTTGAACAAAAACTACAATCGATGAAGTGGAGGCACACTTCATCACTAACAAGAACAAAAGTTAAGCTAATCTAGACATATCGAACATACACGTGCACAGTATTTTGTGACAGATACGGTGTTCTGGTCGTGGATTCTTTACACCCAGGTAAAACAATCAATGCAAATGTCTACTGCAAGACGCTTCCAAAACTGGTTGTGCAATACAGAATATGTACCGAGGAATGCTGTGAACAACCTTCAAACCTCTCTCCTAGTAACTTCCATCCTTTTTTGCACTAGAAATCTAGCCTTCATGGTATGAGGTTCAACAGTGGTGACGAAATCAAAGAAAATATTACTGCTTGATTGCCATCACTGGCGGTACCTTTTTATGAAGAAGGAATACAAAAGCTTGTGACGCGCTATGACTAGTTCCAAAAATATGGTGGTAGTTGTATAACAAAGTAGGCTAAGCTTTAAAGATCTTTTCACAATAATTTTTTTACTGAATATGTATTTGTTTTTTTATCCTGTCAAATTGAACTTAGTTTGTGAACGTACCTCGTATAACAACATCAAATCTCTTTTAATTCTATCAGTGGTACGAACGTTATCAGTAAAAGCCTAAACTTCACCTAAAATTGAATTTACCTTTTGGACTTTTAAGGTAATATTTTCTGATAATAAAACTATATCCACATCAGCCTTGTTAGTCTTAAGAAGATAGCTATGAGCTTACTATGTTATTTCGCTGAATATGACCGAATTGAATAGATTATTATTTGTAAAGTTACTGTTCAAAAACAAAATATTCGGTTGTAATAATTAGATACGATGTTTGTTACTGTAGAAGTGCCTGTAATTTGAAACGGATTTTGATGTCTTTCTTAATATATACTGTTTCTGAAATTCAATCATACCTTGCATACAAAATTATTTTCGACCAATTTTCGAAATCAGAGATGTAAAAGTATAGCTTCTATAGTTATTCAATGTAACATTTGTTATACAGTGTAACAGTGTAAAAGATTTTCATGATGTTAATTGTGTGCCAAGGGCCGACTTTATTTAGTAACATCAAAGTGTTTTGTCTCATTCTCCTTCAAATTGAGTTTACACCTAACATTTACAAGAACATCAGGCTTCCCTCACCGCTAATTATATTCTGGTTTAAGCTTCGTCCTTCATCTCAAATATTATACACTAACCCGTATTTATGATATCTGACTACTTATTAATTTTTATAAGTGAAATTACTATGAATCTTGAAATTAAGTGCAATTTTAATTGACGACACGATATTTGATTAATTACCTGTCCTAGCACTTTCACTTTCAACAATTTTTTACTATTAGTTGTGTTATTATTTTAAGATATTAATTTATTGCTGTTAGAATAATTTTGGGAATCCGAGACAATTCTATGTAGTTAATGAAGTACTTAGGACACAACGATTATTAGCCTAACTATCTAACTATCGCTTCGATAGTTTTATTATGTTAATATTTGATTTAATATTTAGTTTTATTTAAAAAAGCGTGTTTTAGTGTATACTATAATATATAAGGGTAAAAATCATATAATCTCAAAATTAATCGATTAGTGGCCAATCCAGCTGGCACATCTGTATAACCGCTAGGTGACTAGCGTTTATTGAACTATATAATGACAAATATAGGCATCATTTCCTGCATTTCAAGTAGATTTTAGAAGTTGTTTGATGAATGGCTCAAGGTTTCTCGATTTTTGACATAATTTACTGTAGCCTAAAATTATTTGCATATGAAGGTCACCTCGGTCATTTTTCACAGAAAACCAATCTAACCCATCCCTAGCTAGCCATGCAACCCCTTGAGGTTTATGTCGTGTGCATCAAAAAAGAGTGTGTACTGCTGCTTCATACCGTACGGTTTTGATGTGTCAATGCGTTACGTACTTCCTTTTCATACTATTAAATATATTGTAACAATTCAACACTTTGTTGAATTAATATTAAAAGATTTATTGTTTCATCTCCAAGCTTACATTTAATTCTTAATTCATGATGGGCTATTTTCATGTAAATTTCAATTTATATAGACGTCATATAATTAGTACATTTAACAGGCGTCAGTCCTCCTCCCACAACTCACTGTTGTCATATTGTTTTCATATTGAATATTTTATTTCAATTCCATTGAAATGCAAATTTTGTTTCTATACCTAAGCTTAGTGCGCTGCGGTAACGATATTACATTTTCAAACTTTATTGGTGTAGAGGCACACCAAAAATATAGTGTGTATACCACTTATTGAAATAATTTTAAAAAAATATTTCAGGGGATTGAAAAAGACTGAAAAACGTGCCATTAAGAAAGTTTTACAAACGTCATTTTGATATAATAAGACTGAATTGAAATATAAATTAAGCCTGTCTTTTTACAATCGATGTTAACAAGTACGCTTACTTGCTTAATTTAAATTCTGCTTGAAATCTTTTGCCCCGGTTGACAATAAAAGTCGAACAAGATAAATTGTGAATATTAAATAATAGTGTTAATTATACAATTAGGTTTTGTTGAGATGCTTCGAGATTTCCTAAATCCCGTTTCAGGATATTAGGTCCTTGTTAATTAGTTCGGTTCTGAGTGAAGAAGCGGAAAGTAAAAAATTATTACTATAAAACTACAATAACACGTAGCTATAGAAATAATACGTATTGTTTGCTTTGTATGGAAATTCCATGGGCCCTCTTGATTATAACTATTGTGATCATTTCGTCATATCTACTAGAATTTTACAGAACCTGGAAGATCCGCTCCCATTAGGTGCTTTAACGTGTACAACGACCCACTAATGTAGAACCTACGATTTTACATCCTTATGCCAGGAAAAGCCTTGTTTTTAAACAATTTTCAGTTGAACATTAGTTATTGACCTCGACAGGGGCAAACATGCCAAGCACTACAGTAATGAGGTCGGAAAACAGTTTGTAATACTATTTATAATATTTTAGTTCTTATTCATATGAGCAGTATACGATTTAATATGTTTAGTAATATTGTTTATTTTAATTTTTAACTTGTATCTATAGAAATTGAAATTTATTAGTAGATATAATCAAAAATGGAAGTTTGGTTGTTAAAGTATTTGTAAGATTTGGAAACTACAACTTACATGCTTTAATATGGGATGTTAATGCTGTGTGTTAACTTATAATTAATTTAAAATAGTAGTTTATATTTATCAATCAACTTAAACCAGGTAATTTTTTATTGACACAAAAGGTTGTGTTAATCGCTTCCCGCAATGAAGGTTTTTCACTAATAAAATTTGTTGAGCAGAGCGTTTGCGTATCCTAATTTGAGTTATTCTTAGGCAAATGATAGCAGATGTAGGGAAATATCAATTTTAATAGTGTAAAAAGGATACAACACCGTTTCATTGCTATTATTATACAATCCTACAGATTGAGCTACTCCTTTGCGAGATCGGGTACCTACTTGGGACTTTAAGTGCTTCATCGCCCACGTAAGATGTTCAAGCATATTCGTTGGAAACTTGACGATGTGTACTATTAGGTCCGTCCTATGTATTGTCTTTTATTACCATTTGATCGTTAGCTATTTATGGAAGAATATTTTTCAGGCAACAGCGTATTCTGATCTTAATCCACGTGTTATACTATTTTCGCCATTGTTAGGTTAGACTGATTTTTCCATCAACACAATAGAGTAAGTTTTACTGTATATTTGAGGAGGCGCTAGCTAAACAACTACGCCAACATTAATGTTCATATAAACTTTACGCGTTATTTAGTTCCGCTATTTTTGAAATTACACAGGATTTAATTAACAAAAATTTCTATAAAAGAAGGTACTGGGTTAAACGTCATCCTCACTTAGGGAATGATTGCGTATACTATAGTAGATCAAAATTGTAGGCAGTGTCGTCAGGTATAATTTAGATGCCTTGCACAATATTATCAAACATATCACTACTATATTACAATGGCTTGGATTTGCAATGAAGTTGGCGCCTATGCAACTGTCTAGCGATTGTTGGCAATTGTATGTGAAATGTATTGCCCGATTATCACCAACGGTGTACAATATGATGACCAAGAGTCGTTAATTAGCAATATACAACAACTGACTACCAAAAATTACCGCAGTGTAAGCTTACTAGTGGCGTAGTCCATGATGTGCAATCTGTCAGCCCTTGCTGCGCTTTGTAAACCTTTAAGTAGTAATAATGTACTAATGATGCATGACTGTATACATTACGTATTTAATAAACTTAGTTAGAGTAGGATTCCTTTTAAATTCAGTAGGAAATCATTTTCTTAAGAAGCAAATAGGGTAAAATAGAAACTTATTTAGATCCGCCTCGTATTATATATAAAATTATTCATTGCAAAAATACATAGTAAAAATTCATCATATCAAGAGAAGTCAATTATTTTGTATTCTCACAGACGGTGATCTCAGTGTTGACGCCTAAACAAATAGTAGAATACCACTGAGGTACGCGTCAAGGTGACCCGTATGCTAATTATCCGTGAGAAAATTACACAAGCAAGACCTCAAATAAGTAATGTATATGAGAACAAGAACCTTTTTTAAAAGTTATTTGCACATCAAGACTATTACAAAACGTTCCAAGATATCCGCCGCTAATACGAAGGCTGAGAAATATGCAACTTTAGAATTCTCAGGGAGGAAATAAAAAGTTAGTTAGGTTTTAAGCGACACAGTTCGCTGTGAGAAAGTTATCTTGAGTAGTGTTTTGTATCCTTAATGTTTAGATTTTGAATCTGTCTTTGTCAAAGTTTATTAAACCACTAGGCCATTGGTGTCGATGTTGGGGTTTCCAGAAATAATTTGAAATTCGAAATTTGGCAAGATTCAGACAAGTACTGTTCCGTATAGTTCTACCAGAGGGGGCCTTCATGTAATTAGGACACAAGGGCGGCTTTCCCTTAAGTTCATCAACGTTAGAAACACCAAAAATAGTAAGTGCTTTCAACGTATTTTTGGGATCCGTCGCCTTTTGATTTTTAAAATAAGTTTTAAGCCTACAAGACCATCTTAGTTTGCAAAGTTACCTAACGTAATAAAAGAGATATTGCTGCTTCCATTTATTTTGAAAGGATTGAAACGAATGGATTATGACTTATTAATAATTACTGGCTAAATAAACATTTTTGATTATTAAAAGTTATTCATATATGTACGTGTAAATTGTAGCAAGTTAATTTTTTGTAAATTTTATAACTGTATTAAAGTAATTTAAATTGTGTAATGAAACTTTTGCTAGTTTAAGTACCCATTTAATAATTAATGTTTAACCTGTGTTTGCTTACACAAGCGTCGCCAATGCAAACTAGATGCGCTTCTTGAACTTGTCAGAGATTTCACAGTTACCTGGAAACGTATTTTGATTTTCTTTCAAACACGTTATGTGCGAATCTCGCTTTCACTGGTTTACGTGTGTATCATTAGTATAATTTTACTTTAGGTATACACATATTTTATCACTGCGAATTAACCAATTATGTATAAATGTGTACACGTTAAAGGTTTATTATATAACGTGTTTGTTTCCAATTAATGTTTTTCTTGTTTTTCTTTTCTCTATTACTGACAACTTAAGTTCACCTGAAGTGATAATCATACAGTGAGCCCTCAATAAATTTAGTGCTCATTTCATCACTTGTTACTAGCATAAAAGTTATAAAGCATTCGTTTCAAGTAATTATAAAACTTGCTGAATAATTTAAAATTCAGTTAGCTAAATTTTTAACGATATACAGGGTGGTTAATTCCAGTACCAGCCTTTATGTAATTCACCTTCAGTAACCTAAAACCTAAATTTACGCCTGACATTAAATTGAATTCAAGACTCTCGCGAATGATCAGCATTGATTTTATTATACAGGGCGTGTCAAAAGTATCATTGTATTTTTACACTTTTTTGAATAAAGCTAGTTTTGAATAGATATTAAGCATAAATAGGGGGCTTCACGCCAATTTTGTAATTAAGTTAGCACTCCGCAACATACAGGAGCGATCATAAATAAGTGAGCACTTTTAGCATTAGTATATTCTTTTCAGCTTTTGATCCCGTATCTACAGTACCATTAGAGTGTCTGTCGCCACTTTTAAGGTAGGTCACTAACATCGTAATATATAAGACGTATCGCAAACATCGCCTAATTGCAGTTTCGACTTAAGAATAGTGGCGCCCACCTTTTACCGATTTTGTCTTGATTCTACAGTGTTTAGCCTCGCAGGTATCGACGAACCACGCCTCGTTCCACTGTAACTTTGTCGGCCGTGGTTAAACACTTGTGATTATTTGCCACACGCGTTGTAAGTTTAGCCTGTGACAAGTTATTAGACAGAGTTGTTAAATTATTGTAATCAACTGTAAAGAAATAAAACGTTTTGAAACCAGTGGTGATTTCATCGCCATGTGTGACCGAGATTCGTCCTTTCTGGGTTCCATGAGTCTTGGTACGACCTAGAAATGAAAGACAATTAATGCAATGGCGTTCATCTTCTTCCCTGCGACAAACAAAAATTCAAGTTGAAGACCATGTTCATCGTATTTTTCGACAAAGTGGGAATCATCCATAAGAAATTCGTCCCTGCTGACCAAACGGTGAATGCCGTATTCTACTTGAAGGTTCTCAAATGTTTGTTGCAGCGCATTGAGTGCGTTAGGCTACAGATGACTAAAACTGAAGACTGGATGTTACCGCACGGCAATACAACATCCCATACAAGCATCTTTGTACGCCAATTTTTGACTCAGCGTGGCGTGGCGTTTTGTAACACCCACCCTACTCCCTAGATCTTGCTCCTGCTGACTTTTTTTTGTTTCTTTAAAGGGATCACGGTTTACGAACGTCAAGTTGTACGAACGTTGCCAAAAGTGTGTGGTGTCTGGTGGCGAATACTTCGAAGGTCAATAACGTTATTTTCAATGTGGATTCTGTTTTTGTGTTTTTATTATACCATTCACCGAATTTATAAGACACACCTCGTATATATTTGAATCTGTACGATATTTACCTCAAAATTACAATTTTAGGGTCAATTTAGGGTCAGATATAGATTACTAAAAAGTTCACTGACACGAAGGGTTGGATCACTTGAAGACATTTACTGTCCATCTCGTTTTTGAAATATTGAATTATTTCACATATTGTAATGTACTTGGTTTGCAGTAGTTTGGGAATTCGAGTTTTCATCCCAATTTTGAAAGTGTACCTTGGTATTCAGGTAATGTAAATATACAATAGACCCTTATATCAGAATATATAGCTATATAGCTTTTCAAATATGTGATCAGATTTTAAATGAGATGATATATATATTGAACGTATTTTGTTCTTTGGCCATAATTCACGCTAATACTCTCCCCACTCCGTTGGGTACGCCACGCGAATGATATAATTAAAAGCCCTTTAGAAATAGAGAATAATGTCAATTGTTTGTTTTTTCAATATCTGCTTCCGTTTTCGAAATATCCAGACAATCAAATTTTCACACTGATTTTGTTTGCGAATTTTATCCCAGCATCGCTAAGTTGCCGATAGGAACAATTCTTTTAATTAATTTTGCCTGTAGTACACGAGCGCAAAATTTCCAAAAATCGCTAATTGATATTTGGTGTAGTCCGCTTGTCAGAATTTTATCAACATTTTAGAAATATAATCAACTGCTATTTAAAAATCAAAGGCTGACACAAATTGCGTGAAACTGACCAATTAAATTGATAAATCACAAGACGAAAAAAATTTCAGAAAAATTGTCCAATATACAGGCAATGAATTTTTAAAACGTTACTCCTTAGTATTCCCATAATTCAAGTCGTTGTGTTATTGCCAACTCTGCATATATGATGTACAGTGCTTTCAGATAATTCCGTAAACCACGTGATCAGTTATTTTTTGGATTCTAGGGAATTTTAGGTTACCTAGTTGACAACTTCAATATTTTA
>JAHWXV010530137.1:0-13720 GCA_024586415.1 Phrixothrix hirtus | reverse complement strand
TATATATATTCTGTCTGGGTTTGCTCTGCCACGACGGCTAGGTAGTTGGTAACGAAAGTAACTTCGGTGTGGTGGAGGATCCTTCTAGTCCTTTTCTCATTTATTCAGGGTTCCGGGATGGCATTGGCTTCAGCGACGACGTCATTTGATGTAGTGTGGTCCCAGGTTTTAGTGTTTACCATGTCTAGGGTTCGGAGTTACTTATCGATATAAATAACAATATTAAACCTTTAATACAAAATATATTTAACTAAATAAATAAAAGAACTGTTTACAAGTTTATATACAATTAATATTTAACTCAATTTCAATTGTATTGGTTTTTAGCTCGTAAGAGAAATAGTCGGTAATCGTTGTGAATTTGTAGGTCGACTCTTTATAGTTTTATAGCGTCCCATAGAATGATATTAGCCCACATTCGTGACGGCAAGTATTTAGAATTGGGACCTAAGCGTTTAACTCGACCTAAAATTCGTTGTACTGTGAGGTCGGTTGTGCACAATATTCTCGTTACACAAAAAATTTCAGGATAGAGATGCGTTGCGGCACTCAGCACCGTATTTGACTCGCTACATAAACAACAATAGTTAATTACAGCGTGGCGTCGGTTTTCAGAGTGGTTTGGTGCGCACAATATCTTCGTTACACAAATAGCTTCAGGATAGAGATGCGCTGCGGTACTCAGTGCTGTACTTGACAATCTATTACAGCGTGATGTCGGTTTTTTGGGTATTGTCGCTTTGTCGGGCGAAACTATGAACCTAATTTTTGCTTCCAGCAAGGCGCAATGAATTTATACAATTTGAGCGAATTGCTCGACGATGTCTGCGTCTATGCATATAGGGTATTAGTCTTCAGGACGGGTGCCGGAAAGCGGAATGCTGAAAAGCAGACTATTATGAATGTATCGGTTTTTATTCGTTTTGTTGGATTCGTGGTATCAGCGTAGCTGTACGATTTATCTAATTATTCTGTCTGGCCTTATCACATTCGAGCATACAGCGAAACATAAATTTTTATATATCAGGATTGCTTAATATTGCGTAACATTTCTTAATATTTAACAATTTAGCTACATTATTTGATTAACTTAATTCTAATATTTACAGGTTTGTTGTGGTTTATTTATTATAGTATTTTTAAGATAAATGAACCAAAATTACTTTTTAAAACCGTCTTGCATTAATGATTGCTCTCGCTCACTTTTATTTCACTCTTAAAGTTTTTTCTAACTTTTTAAAGATGCCTTTCTTTTAACTGTCGTAATTACTACACCTCCGATTTTTTACTTTTATTGAGGAAAACGCATAGAATTGTATCGATTCTTTATTCGTATCTTTCTCGCTATTTTATGACGTTTGAGGGAAACGTTGTATAAATATGAGTGTATTTAATCTAAAGTGATAGCTTATAATTGGGAAATGAAATAGTTACACTTGTATTATTACTCAATGTATTTATATTACGAAAATAAAGCGCAAAAAGTTTTACATTAATACAAAATTGCATATTAAAAGACCAGTTTACAATTACAGATATGAGCGGTCGCAGAACAATGTATCTGCTCGAACCAAAACTTGATAAGAGATAGTGTAAATGGTGATGTGAATTTAAAAATAATTCACACCATGTAAAAATACGTAACTTGTAAATAAAATGCATTAACTCTTACAGGAAAATATGTACATCATATTTGAAATTTCACTACAGTCAAGTGAACAATTGTAATTTTTTTAGGTTAAAATAAAATTTGCTTCGACACAACACAATTGTGTTATATTAAAAATTATTTTAAACAAAACAGGATACAAATTTAATACAATTTCACTACTGTACGAAATTTATTTACGGGCATGATCCGAACCTCCTTTATTAATTTGGATGACGTCTAAATGATTTAATTATTATTACAAGCAAATTTAAAGAAAACGACAATTTAAATAAATAATCCGAAATTATGGTCGAAAAACTTGAACACTTTAATTCTAAATCGCCAAAGCGGATGCTTTACATTACTTGTGATTGTTTATTTATTAATCATACAATTCCTTTGAGTTTATTTAGTTTGATAACGAAATTTCAATTTTATATGAGCATCTATTTTGTTACAGTAATTTTAGAAAAATGACATCTATTTTCAAATTAAACTACACAATGTCGCTTTTAGTTCACAAACTCTAACTTATAGGTGGCGTCATGAAAAGTTATATTCGTAGTAATCGGATATTCTTCATCTTGGTTCTAACCCTCAAAGGAACACGTTGCTTTTTTTATATCCTTGTATACTAAATGTATTTGATGTAAAATTCATTGCATCCAACTATCGTTACGTTTTATTAAATTAACATTGTAAAAGTTGTGTTTGATATTTCTTACAATTAATAGAGATTGATTGAAATAAATAGAAAGTAAACGGCTAACAAAGGATCCGTGTTTTTTTACTGTGCTGGGATTAATTTTTAGATCGATCTAATGAATATTAATTTTCTAGATGCAATAAGATGCGTGGCCGTGCCGTTTTGTAATTGTGAATGATAGAAAATTGTCCTTTCAAATAATTATGGCAGCTTAAGTAAAGAATTTTGGCTGCCATAGGAATGCGGAAGTGCACAATGGCCTTGGTCGAATACCGATGATAAGGTTACTGTTTTAATTTACTTCAATTTGTCTACCTACCTTCGCTCTATAATGCATCATACACAACTCAAATTAATTCAAATCGACCTATTTTCTTATTACAAATTTAATGGAATCTAAATTGGTTTTATCTTTTCGATCTCTAATTTATTTTAGTACATTATAAATGATATTCATTTCTTTGTATAAACTTATCTTCAGTTATAATATAATGTATTTGAAACCTTTTTAAATTAAAAGAACCAATTCTTTAGTAAATTGTGTAATACCTCAAATGTTAATTGGAAGTTCTATATGTAATTTAATTTAAAAGTATTAACTGGTCCTATGAATAATTTTTGTTTATTTAAACCTAAATTATTCGCATTACGTTACAAACGTTTTAAGCTGATTATTTTGATTATATGCTTGGGGTTACCTATTATTTTATGTTATCAACTAAGTACTGCGTACACGCTTACGGGTATCATGCTGCTAAGCAGTAATTCAAATTATTGCACTTTCGGCTACTGTATCATTGTAACAACCAGCTTAATGCGAATATTATATAACTATTATAAAACCATATTGTTTTATTGTCTTTTTTATTTATAATTGGAAATATCTAATTAAATATTTATTAACTAACTTTTGCAACAAAAATCCTGCGAAACACTTTGGTTTGCATTCACCATACTATTCTTTTTGTTTTGACTCACATGCCCCAAAGCCGATAAATGCGTTAAAATCACAAAATTTGAAATATCTACACCCGTAGAGTCTCGTGAAGCCGGTGGTAATTCTGGTTCTAAATTATAAGGAAGCAGAGCAACAAAAATATGGAAATAACTAACTTTCGGTAGACGATAACCAACTTTCATTTCCTTTATCCAGGTAACAGGACGAATGCAAACTCTTCTTATTGTAAGCAAATAGCGTTCTGCTGAATGAAGCACATCATCAAATCATACAACAGGTAATAAGATCGACAGGAACTTCCATAAAACTTCGAAAGTCAAAAATAACTTTAAAATTAATACGGTTTTCACATTAAAAGAAACATACTAGCGCTTGTGTTTTGAATATATTTAATTTTTAGCACATAAAATGCCTAACACCAGAGGCTTGATGTTAATCATATCGTGTTCTGCTAAAGAGTGACGACAAGATACTGCAAATTTTGCCTTCGCAATGAGGCAATACCACGGAAGTACGTCACACTTAAGTTATTCTAGAAATTTGCAAATATTCTACAGTGGATCTAGCATCATTAACAGGCGTGTTGAATCAAGGTCAACCAATGGCTACACAAGGTTTTTAATGAATAATACGAGTTCAAAATAAATAAGATTTAATTATTTTAAAATTAGGTACACGTATTTTATCAGAGTAAATAAATATTAAAAGGCAAAGTCAGTCAAGGAAAGCTCATGAATTATAATTACAACTTTTAATTTAAAATTAAAGATTTTAATAAATGAAAGTAAAACAGACCAAAATTTATTGACGATAAAGAATATAGCCAGTAGCGGCTCGTAATTACTATATTAGCTCAAAAGCTCAAAACAAAACGACGAGTTTTTTCGAATGTCATTTCTTTTGTCTGTTGTCATTTACCAAAGCGTACTCGTATATTTATCTCCATATGATTGAGTAAGAATTAAAATAGATATACCGGGTGGTTTACTAATTGACAGAAAATGGACTCGTAGCGATATTTTTCGCATAATTTTGAGTTGAAAGTCCTAATATAAAAATCTTATAAAGGTCTTCGTTTGGTTACATCGGCTCATTAAGGTTGAGAATTTTTTGCATACTAGAAGGAGATAAATCGTGCAATGCTTGGGATTTTCTGGTAATTATTGATACTAAGGACCTCAATTATAAAGTATGTTAGACCTTTGTTAACGTTTTATTATCTAAAAGATCGTTTTCAATTTTTTTAAGGAAACTTTAGAAAAAATAGATTTGACGACAATGTAAAATTGACATAACTATTGTTAATTGTTGTTGTAATTTTTGCAGATGTCAATTGTACTTCACTTTTGCTGTAATTCTAATGTTTTTCTGTTTTTTAAATTGAGTTTGGTTCTTGCTTTTGTGTTGCTATTAAAATGGAATTCACTTTTAACGACTATGCCGACTTCTGTAATGAAAACTTGTTATAATAATTCTTTAAAATGTTGTTATAATTGTTTAAATTGACTTTGTTGAAACAATAAATAATCTTGTTTAATTGAGTGTCATGGAATGTTGTCAAAAGTTTGAAATACAAAAATGTATCCGAAGTTATTTACGAAAATTTAATTTTAAATTTTAAACTCAAAATTATGCGAACAACATCGCTGCGAGTGTTAGTAAACACCCTGTTGTATATGTAGACCAAGCTTAATTTAATTGGTCACATTCTTCGACAGTTATTGTGTCCGGATATATCTCACCTATAATTTTGATTTGTGATTCTTACGAACTTTTAAGTAAGTAAGCCAAACTTAATCATCCAACTTCTTCAACAACATTCTTTTAAATGGTAATCTACTCGCCTAGGGTCATGGTTCACCAAGATCGCATTTTTAGCCTTCATTGTTATTTACATGTATACTTTTAACGAAGTAAAAGTTAAACTATATATCTGTACCAAATTTACACATATAGAACAAAAGTGTCTTCCTTCCCAAAGAAGAGTGGTTACGCACAGGGTGAACTACAACATGGTACCCTCAATCTAAACTTATGTGCGATTCCATGCTCCCTCGAGTTTAACTCAATGCCGAGATACATTGAAATATTAAG
This sequence comes from Phrixothrix hirtus, assembly GCA_024586415.1. Lineage (NCBI taxonomy): Eukaryota > Metazoa > Arthropoda > Insecta > Coleoptera > Phengodidae > Phrixothrix > Phrixothrix hirtus. The sequence continues at coordinate 8,311 of JAHWXV010530137.1, read as the reverse complement.
TTTGAAGTCAATTTCAATACACCCATTTCGGCGGCGTGAAGATTTCTAGAGATTATTTCCGAAGATCTGGTCTCTAGAGGTTACTATTAGTCCCACATATATCGACGGGAAGATGTGAATAGTATTTGGTCTTCAATTCTCATGAGGATTGAATGCGGTTTTATACGGATTTTTCATTTTGGGATCACGTCTTCTAGTGCAGAGATTTCAATAAATGTTCATCCTTCGGGCTTCCATATTTCCGAAGGAAATCACGGGAGGTACTGATCTACAGCTAGCGGTTTTACCCTAACGCCATTGAGGCGCAACAATGCATAAGAGTATTGATCCTCCTCGTGTTAAACGATAACCCCTTTAAAGATTGGCCGTTTTCGTATAGCTCCCCACTATAAAATCCTTGGCTCTGATATCAAGGATAGAACTTCTTTTAGACACGTCTGTCTTTTTTCAGCTTCACTCCGTTGTCCTTCTTGTAACTTGTTTATAATCCTACGACTTTCTTATTATAGTTATTCTTCGTTTTGGCTTACAGTTAGTTCCCTGCAAAAAACCTTTTTTTTCTAGATTCAATTCTCAATTATGCTCATTTGGCGTATTTACTTGCTATTTTTAGCGTGATTTTATTCTTAGGTCTATTACATTTACATATATTAGTTCTTTGGTGCTTGGTTTCGCTCAGGTTTTCATCTTTTTCTAGTTCGCATTCGTATTGGCTATAAAATAATAGTTCCTTTCAATTCATAAATCCTTCCATACGTATTTATGCCTTTCTTTTACATATACAAATTTTTTAAAGCAGTACATCTCCCACTAGAAGCTCAACTTTCTTTTGGACAGTAAGGTGACCTTAAATCTCTTTAAATATGTTTTCACGTTTCTGTGTCGTGTCTTGTTCACTGGTATTTAACGAATCGTTTTAGTTGTCCTTCTATTTATTTATTTATTTGTTTCTTGCTACTACGTTTTTTTTCAGTTCCTATCTTGGTTATCTCTTTGGCCGCATTTTTCGTTAATTTATTCACTTCTTTGTTTCTTGTGATCTCTTTAATGAGACCTTTTCTCGAGTTTATTCTATAGTGTTGTTGTTTCTAGGTTTTAATCTTGCCAACACCTTTTGCACTTGTATTTAGTCTTGCTTTTACTTACTGCTTCCATTGCATACTTGGTGTCCATTTCTACTTTTGCTTCAATTGTCCTGTTTGCTTTGGTCCATTTTATGCTTTGTTAAGGTCTATCAATTGCGCTGTGATTAAACTTATACAAAGCGCCTGAGATTTTGTCGATAACTGAAAATACATTGAACCGATTACTTATGAATAAAGGAGTCTACACTATAAAAGGTTCATGTAATCTGAACAGCTTTTGTGGCAATTAGTCAAAAAAAGACGGTAGAGGGAGAGGGTTAAACAAAAAAATTTCAAGAAAATGTATGTTTGATTATACTATTTGAAGTTATGTATATAGTTAGGCTTACCTATTTAGTATGTTGATATTATTTACATTTTTAAAAATTCAACATACAATATTCGTTTTTGTATTTTGACTTATTTATACATTTAGCATTAAATTTTTGCCTATTATTTCGATTTCATATCGCTAAATGGCAATCGTTGTATTATTTTTGGCCTTACCAACTCAATTAGGAATAAACGAGATATTTTAGACCACTTTCGTCTAAGATATCGATATGTGCGCGTTTATCATTTTAGGTTGAAATAAATTTCAGTGCAACGTTATTAAAAACCATTAAATTATCAGTGGTGCTAAAGTGGTTTTCCGAGGCAGTTTCAGTGTATTTTAATTTGCAACCAGACTCACGGTTGGGCCAAATTATTTCTATTATTTATTCAATTTATGCCACTAGTAATGGGTAAAATAACAGCTTTTTTATTAATCGGTATTATGATTTCTCAATATCCGCCCACCACGAGCTACAATCTCACTACCTAATAAAATTTTCATCAAAATTAAAAGGATTTATTAGTTTTGACTGGAAGTGTCAATTCATTAAAACTTTAAATAATAGTCCTTTATCAAAAAGAATTTACTATGAGTTACTAATACATTCATTGTTGTTTTGCAATTTACTTTTCTTAAGTCATTAATTATGTTAACTTTTTGCCAAATAGTAGTGTTCAATTAACGTTTAGATTCTGTATTACTCAATAATTTTCTTAATTTTGTTACTGTATTACATTAATTTTAAGAATTTTAAGAACTTGCTAATTAATTAAAAGAGCTCAAGGTAGTTTTTAGAAATTTTTGTTACGTTTTGGTTAACAAAAAATGTATATCTTATAAGAATTTGCGTAAACATAGTAACTAGGAAGAATTCATTTTCCAGTATCTTTATTTAATTCATAGTAACAAATAAATTTTCCCTTTTAAAAATATTGTTTTATTTTGTTTCCTTGGTTTAAAATGAATAATTTAATTAATCACAGTTTATTTATAAGTTTTATTTGAACAATCTTTTTGCTCTTGCATCTACCCAATTACGTATTTTTGTTTATTACTTAACTAATTTTTAAATACTATTTTGTGTAATTTAATTTCATTATAGATGATTCTGAATAATTATGTCAATTTATCTTGATTACATAATTTTGTACTTCGTAATGTATTCATATTTATGGTATTTAATTATCGTTATTTTTCTCCGTTAATGTGCTGTTTTACTTCAATTCCATTTATTTAGCGTCAACTTCTTATTTATACGTATACGAAGTAAGTTCATTAGGTTTCTGATAAACTTATGCTTTTCATTATTTTTTAATTGCGCAAAGCGTCCACGACCCTGAAAATCTTACTCTGAGCTGTGATGAAGCCGTATCTGGTTTTCGATCTATTGCTTTATTTACGCAGTACAAGTATTTAAGTCAACTATTTTTCAATATGGGGGACCTTTTATCAAAGAGAATATTGCCCTTTCATCATCAAATTCAAGATGTTTTAAGTAACAAGCTTTCAAAAGGTATACATTATACAATGGTTTATCTAAAAGTATTATACGAGAGATTATCGAAAAGTTTCGATACTGCTATTGATGTAACCACCTTGGCGAAAGAAGATGAGAGAGGAGGATAGGGACACACTTTCGCAACACTATAGTGGCAGTTATCCCAGGGACAACGCATTATGAACACGCATTGTTTTTTAACGAATGAGTTTTGGACTTCGCATTTCGTTTTACGTGCGATAAATGGCTAAATCAAACGTCAAGTGTTGGATGAAGCTCAATAATCCGCTATCGAAACTGTTCAAATGCTTTGTGATACTTTTGGAGAACATTCTTTAGAGCGAACAATGGTTTTTGAATGGAATTTATATTTAAAGGCCATTTGAGAGCAACCAGGACAACAAGGCACCAGCAAAATGATCGAAAATATTGAAAAAATTCGAGAATTGACCAACAAAGACCGTCACTGAGCAATTCATGATCTCCCAGACTCTGTTGTGAGCAATTATGGAGTTTATCGGGAAATCTTTACAGAAAATTTGAACATACGTCACAAAACCGTGAAGTTCGTTCCTCGACTCTTAAAAAATAATTAAAAGTAGCAGCGCGTGAATATATATCTTGCGTTTTCAGAGAAGGTTAACTTCAATCATAATGAGTGACAAAACTTGGATTTACCGTTATAATCCAGAAATAAAGCAACAATCATCGCGTGGAAGAACTCATAACTACCAACAGCGAACGCAGGATGCTCATTACTTTTTAACATGAATGATGTTGTTCGCTCTAAATGTATTCCTCCTAATATTATGGTCAATTCTGATTTTATAGTCGCATTTTGAAACTTCTGAGAAAAAATGTGTTAAAAAAGTAAGAATACTTTGATGCAAATACAATTGACTCTTTCATCACTATAACGTGTTGGCCTGTATGTCTCTAAAAACCATAGAGTTTTTGACTAACAATAGTATGATTGTTGTTCTCCATCCTGTTTGTTCGTCAAATTTAAGCTGGTCGTAATTTGGTTGTTTCTGCTAACCGAAGCGAATTGCAAGTGGTATTCAACCGATTAAGGAAAATTGCTTCCATCGTGCTTTTTAAATTTTGAAAAATAAAGGGATTGCTTTTCTAATTAAATTATTTAGAGATGCCCTCCAAAATTAAGTAAATTAATTTCAAATGTTAATTCGACCTCAGGTTATTTTTGAACTCATTGAATTTGAATATTTCCAAACATTTTGTGAACCACCTTTGTGTTATTTGTAAAATTTCTCATTTTAACTGTGTTCTTAATTAAAAATCGTAACTACGAGACACTACTGGCAATTTCTTTCATTTATGCTGTGAATTGCAGTAATTTCTCACTTACTAGATAACAATGTAAACAACGCGTTTTATGTGCGATATATCCATCCTGGATCACTGGCGTATTAGGTTAGGTTAGAGATATTTTATGGATATCCTACTTAACAGATAGACTGTAGAAGCAAAAAGTTACAACCCAGACCCGACGACAAGGCCTAAGGTGGCTATAAAACAGGAATATGCAAAGCTAGCTACATTACTTCTCAATCTCTATAGTTAAGGATGGTAATACATTTCTACAGATCATTGGCTTAAGATCCTGCTTTAATCGCATCCGCCTCCAACTACTCAAAACTTCTCCGCCGAAACCCTCATTGAATTTACCTGAAACTTATAGCTACATCTTAACCAGCGGATAACTTGTGAATTCCAATATACCTAATGATTTATTTTTGGCCATAGAAAATAGAACCAATGCCATAACCGGCAACTGCAAACGGATCACGATCATATGCAAAAGATCAGTTATTCCTTTCGACCTCAAAATTCTAACATCAATTGAATCTTTAGTTTAGACTCATATTACTCAGTAATTAAAACTGTTACTATCTCTAATATTTCCTATAACGCCTCCATTCAATCCCTAGAGTCAATATTAAAAAACATACGGATTACCCTCTCCAATCTCTCAATATCTTCCAACGTTTATGCCCGAATCTCGTCTTTCGATTTCCTATTCAAGAACAAAACCATCAATCAGGGCTACTACACTCTCAAGCTCTTTAAAGCAGTCCTAAAAAATTATCCTACTATTAACCACCGGACGAGATCTGTTCCCTTCTCCTACATCTCCAAGGACGCTGAACTCGATATCGCTCCCGACATTGCCAAGGAATACCTTAATCATCGAAACTTTTCCTTCATAAATGTATTCAGAGATACCGCCAAAGCGGCTAACCTTAAAATCTCCCTGATAAGAATCTATACAGTATTCCCAGAGGCTCTCGATACCGTTCTGAAAAGAGGGCTCACTACCATTTTATATGTTGCTTACTCATTCAATGCAACAAGTTCTTAAAATTCGAACTCCAAGCCTCCCCCTGACCTGAAATCTAACTCCATCTATGGCGTTTGTTCAGAAAGGCACACCATTTTAGGTTGTAAAACTCAATGCGCTATAGAATGCGGCAACTACGAGGTTTTTATTTATTAAATTGTCCCAAGCAGCTCAACAAATGACTTAACCCCAAGCCGCTGTCCCACAAGGCTGACGTTCTCCCATCTTACTCAACCAGCGGAACAAAACGAGTGCCCCGCTTCCGTATTTGTTCAATCTATTTATAAGATAGCAAGCGCAGAATGCAGTGTTCTCTTTCATCAATGGTCACAGAATCCTACATAGGCTCACAGACCTAATTAACCTCCACGCCGACGACTTACTACGAAATCTTCACAATAACAATATCGCAACACTCGTTTTTAACCAAACCTACTTCCGCCCTAAATCCCAGATTCCTCAAAAATAAATCATTTTCGTAATATTTAACTTGATCCCTGTTATAAAGCACCCCCTTCCAGACAACTTTCACGACCTCGAATGCTGTACCGCGGCACTACATCTCCAAATTGACATTTACAAAGGAGGCTTGCAAATATCTAAAGGACACAAAAAATGAACAAAAGAAATATGAAAAGAGATGCATGCAACATCCTCTATTACAAGGAATACACAAAATAGGACTCTTAGAAAATGCAATGGCCAAGCCATTTCATTACTTGTGCTACGATAAGATCTAAAAATAGAATAAACTAGTGTAAACAACATTAAGTACGGTAGGCCAGGCTCTAGAAATCACGGTGCTTGGTCGACACAGTATCGGCTAAATTCGATGGGTGAAATTTAATTAAGTGCCTTGCTTCCGGAGACAATCGTTAAGCGTAAATATCGAAAGAAATAGAATAGCTTATTAGGCGCCACGCCCTTGTCCATAACCAAAATTGAAAACATGATGACCTATCAAAACATCCATATCGTGAAAGTGTCAAAGATCATTCAACGTACCTCTAAAAATTACAATCGCGGTGTTTTATAACATAAACAAATACCTAATTTCTTGAAAGGGGATGAGATTGTTAAGTCGATAAGACAGGAATGTAAAAAACAAAGGATAAATTTATTGCATCCAAAAGTACAATTCAAAATAAAATATAACGATTTTTGGTGAAACTAGTCACATTCAACTAATTGATTAAATTATAAAACGTAGGTTGCGAAGTGTAGTTGTCAAATCGAAACGTGTCTTAATTAATGAAATTACGAATCTCGAAGATAATTCGGAGTTATTTAAATAACATCAATAAATTATAGTTAAATTTAGAGAAGTCATAAATATATGTACGCGAACAGAACAAATATTAAAATTTGCAGCGACAAATGTTTGATGTATTTAAAGATAACATTATTTTGAGTACACTCAAAGTAATAGTTGGGGTGCTTATCGAAATATAAGGGCTGGGTAAGTTAAATAAACAAAATATAAAGTAAACCGAATGATATGATTTGGCCTTCACAGTGTATGATAAACTGTTTTATTGTATACGAGCAAACGTTGCGTTTAAGAATTTATGATATACATCAACAGTTAGCTAAATTTGTATTCCTACGGTGATGAATAAATTAAACAACGTTTTCATAAGTTACAAATTCTACATGTGTCAGTAAAATCGTGATTCAGTGTTCTTAAAATGTCGTTTTTGCATGTCGCCAATATTATGTTCAAAGTAGAATTTATAAACATAAATCGTTTGGAATATTTAACAAAAAAATGTGCGCTACGTAGTCTTTTAACGTAATAATGTAAATTTGGACAAAAGTCCTAAGCGAAGCTATTATTGTGTACGAAGGCATGATGCAAGTACAAGAATTTGAGTAAAAGCAAACAAATAAATTAATCAGTATGTTTACGTTACAGCTTCTGTTCTTTGTTGTACGAGGATTGTCACGGTCATTTTTTTCTAAACTGCCCAGAAGCGCAAAGTAGCATTAATCAGGAGCATTTTAAAGAATCGGTCCCGAAACGAGAGCAAATGTAGGTCAGTAAACTATCGCGGATAAGGATAATAGTATTATATCTTAAGACAGTAGCTAGAGAAAGACGGGCGAACATCGACTTGATTGTGTCGCAGATATACTAGGTGTCCTCGTCGCGTCAGCAATACATGAGTATCGGACAGAATTTAATTACCTGGTGATTTGAAATATCAAAGATAAGAGCCAGAATTCGGCATAAATTTGAACCCAACGCAAGAACTAAAGAATGCCAAAAGAAACAGGGTAGGTATTTATAATTTTCGAAGGAATGTGAATTCCAATCTTGCTTTATCTTAGATGAGTTGTCAACGAAACAAAGCAACAGCAATAATTCCATGAAAAAAAGATCTTTATACACTTAAAATTTATTTTCGAATGTGTTTTACGAGAATTGAAGAATATACTTTAAAGACGCATGGAATAGCGGCGAACGTTATGTACTAACCATTTACACACCTGGAGGGAACCGATAAGCGGGTGTAGTGTTTGAAAATAAGCAAACGCAATTTTACACCTATATTTTGTAAATGCAAAAATTTAATTTTAATTAGATTTAATAAACGAAATACACATAATCTAAAGTGTTTTGCAACGCAAAACTAAACTAAACTGGAACGGAAATGAGAAAATACCACAGCAGTACTTCAGAAGAAAGAAAACGAGAGCACGATCATCTCTGAAATTGAAAATGAAGAAAAAAAGTTTTCTGTTTAGAGACTGAAATGACTGTGGAGGTTAAAGACTACATCCACTGTGAAAAATCGTCACTTTCATGCATTTAATCCACCTGCTGCAAGATAGAATAAAACTTTGAATTTCGCTGTTGACATTTTACACAAAATAAATGAAATGGTTCGCATTTAGAGGATGTAATTTTTACAAATAATTTACTTTCCACATAAATGGGCGTACTAATAGACACAATTCATGGATACGGGGATTTAACCCCCCCCCCC
>JAHWXV010530099.1:0-12846 GCA_024586415.1 Phrixothrix hirtus | reverse complement strand
AAACATAAAAGAAACTTTTGGAATAACATCGTTTTTTCTTGTTATGTGATTAGATTAAAAATATAATTTGTAGCAGGGGGAAATCTTATATTTCAAGTGTAGCAACGATTTTCGACAGCAATTTAAAGATACGAAAAGGACAAAAGTAAATTTTATGCAACCTGACTATTATGAAGGAAAATATTTGTTTTTCAGTTTAAATGAATTATTTCACGAAAGCCTCAAACAAACGGAGAAATTCAATTGTCAAGGAAGAGAAACCAGAAATATGTTTAATTGCCTTTATTTCTCTTTATTACATTTTTGTCCTTCGATGAGCTTAATTGAATTTTCAGTATTCTTCATCGCGCTGCGACATTAAAATTAACAACTGGTAAAAAGTGTTCAATGTTTTTTATATTGCGGAAATTTGCGTTTTTATAAATAGTCTCGCTGAACTTGTGTTGCATATAAAATGCAAACACGCGTATTTAAATTTTAAACTAATTAATTATCCTTAGAGATCTGGACGAATTCCAAGTACAAAATTTGTAAACAACATGGTGAATACAAATAACTAAGTAATTCATTTTAATTTAATGTTTTCAGATAAAAGTTTGTTAAATATTAAGTAATAAACATTATTTATAAATTAATTTTATTAGATAACTATATCGTATAACGATAGGTAATAAAGCCTTTTTCTTTTCTACATTAATAAGCGTGAAGCTAACTCGCGCTTCCTTTATTTTCATTATCTCAGACTTATTGGTATCTTAAACTCAAGTATCCACCTATAACAAAGCGTAAGGAAGAAATTAAAACAGGAATAGCATTATCTGATAGTAAAAACGTAACAACCTAATTTGCCAATGAGCTTTTAACAAATACTATGGCACATTTTCGTAATATATAGGTTTTAACTTGTAACCAATTCGGTGCGAAATGGGCCATTACAGTCGGACTTGATAAATGAAGACTCTTCTCTAGTGTTAAATTGTATTCTTATTTGTAAATTTCCGGTCAATGTTATAGGATGATATTCATTCATCAAATCATGAAAATTAATTTAGCTCTATGTGATTTATTAGCGACATCAGTATTTACAAGAAAAATAGCATCTAAAACCTTTATGGGCATTCATTACTTGAAAAATGGAAGTAATAATAATAAAGCGATGTTTGTTTGTCTTCCTGCTTGTAGGCGGCTATTTGAGATTTTAATAAGGCTGTTTACTGCGTAGATTTATAAAAATCTAATCAAAAAATTTTTATTCGCCTTTAGTGTACTGAGAAAGCATTCCTAGTCATTTAACTTAAATGAATTGTGAAAACTATGTTCGCGTAAATTATCTGAGCTATCCTTATAATGGCGCAAACGTCACCTTAGGAATTGTTTTATTGAGAGCTTACAATAATTAACAAAAACACTAACACAATAATATTATTTTGCTTATACGAGGGTAGCTCAGTATGCTAATATAAAAAGACATGATATTTTTTCAAGGAGCAGGTCCTGAGAACAGTTGTTTCGCAAAAAAATCATTAGCAGTACAACGTTTATTAAATAAATCTTCTTAGATCTGCACAGAATAAATAGCTCTAAATGATCAAACAATAACATTTAAATTTCTTCAGAATTAACTTTAACTAAAGTTGGACAGTATTAAAAAAAATAGGTTAAATGATCCATAACTATGGATTATACACTCAATACAAAATTGGACAAATAAAATTAGTATAAGTGGATATTAAATCCTACGCAACACGAAATAATTTTATTTAGATTGTATCAAAGACTTATCAACTACGTTTACAGATTACTAAACAGAAATATATCAAATTTTATACTTTAAGATTTCAGCAAATGAACCAATATAACGAATTGTAATATACTAATTTCTAAATTAGAATGAACTTTTATCGAGTGGAGAAACTAATTTCTCGTAATGCTTTTAACAATGCAGTGTTATTGCCATTCCAAAGTTGGCAACAAATTAACGTACATACTTTGGATATCGTCAAATCACTATGGTCAATAGCGGCACTGAACTGCCTAGTGGAAAAACTTCAAGGCTACGGTTCGATGTCCAAAATAATTGTCTTTTAAATAGACATATACTTAATCTCCCAAATAAGAAGACCTTACTGAAAGAAAACACCCAAATTATAATCTTAAAAAAATAATTAACAAGATTACTTTTAGAGCTTCTTATTGTATAAAAAATAGACTCGGATTTCCAAAAATCAAATCACATCACTGGAACTAAATCAATCCTAACAGAAATGCTTTATTTCTTCCAGAATAATTATTTAAATATAAATTAAATTTAAAGTGAAACTATAACTATCCTAGCGACCCTCTTCCGGAAACATCTCGCCCTGAGTGATGCAAGACCGCGCATAGAAAGCAAAATCCTGATATTTAACCGGAAATGCACAATAAAAATTAGAGGTACCTAATATTCACACGTTAATAATTAAATATTTAAAACCATCACTGCAAAGACGTTGATAAATAATTTCTCCTAAATCATTTCAGTAGATGGCTCATATAGAAGCGAAATTAATTCCCATTTTAACCTGCAACTAAAATGACTTCTATTCCTAACTCAGCATTTCTGCCACCACAACATATACCTTCATAGATCTTAAACTGTTATGTACACAGGTGAAGCAAATAAATTAACAAAGCGTCTTAAATAAGAAAATAAAACTGAATCCTTGCATAATTAAACAAAATGATCGCGTAATAATATAAACATATACCGGTAGGTACAACATTAAGGGTACGGCTGTCCAAGCCGTAACATATTTTGTTTTTAAATTGTCTTTAAAGTTGTTAGATCTGTATATTTATTAATCCTATACCATGAAAGTTAATTTAAAATTTTCTTATTCAAAATTTCGGGATTAAATATGGCATTTAGCAAGAATACGAACATATTAATCCAACCTTTCCGTTTCAGGTATATAAAATGATATTGGGCATATGACACCTTCTACTTTGCTGGTACGCTGAAGGCCTCTTCGTGAAATTGTTAATACCTTCTTCACAAACTTGCATTTCGATTTAGCCGATAGCTCTACGAATTTTTTCTTTTAACACGCTGATGTTTCGGCGTTTATTGACATAAACCAATAATTTACAAGTACTACAAAAGACAAAATAGCACGGGGTTATATCACATGACCTTGGTGGCCATTACTAGTTACCACGAAGCAAGATGATCCGATCCGGTAACTTCGTATGGAGAACGAAATTGCTTCGTCTAAGTGTGACAAGTGGCACTTCCCGGTTGAAACCATACTAATGTTGTATCATTGTACAGTATCCGTCCCTATTAACTGTCATAGCTTCTCCTGCTTCATCATCAAAAAATAAGGCCCGATGACATCACCCGCCCAAAATATACACCAAATCGTCACTCCCTGTGGATGCATTTCCCTTTCATGAACCGAGTAAGGATTTTCTGATTCCTAGATACGGCAAAAAGTCCATATAAGTAAAAGTGTGCCACATCGCTGAACACGATTTTCCTCGAAAAATTGTCGTCCTGTTGTTTCTTGTAACATTAAAATCTCGCTTATTCTTGCAATCGGACATTTTCAGTTCGTGGGTAAACTGAATTTTATAGGGATGGTAATCGAGATCATGCACAAGAATTTGCTGCAATGAATAATATTTTATTTTTAATTCATGGGAATGGCGACGAATTGATTTATTTGACTAACATCCATAGTGCCACGAACCAACGTAATGCTTTCAACAGATCCCCCAGAACCAGGACGCCCAGAATTTTTAATGCTGACTAATGTACCTGTTCCACTGAATTTTTCCATAAGACTGTACACTTTTGATTCATTCGGTGCTTCACTACGCTCGAAAATCGCATGAAGTCGCCGGATAGTTGCTGCACAATTTTCAGTTTTGATAAAGCATTGTCACAATTAACTCACTTTACTCAATTTTATAGCCTTTCATTATGACACATAGAATGAAATTGGAAGGCTAACAGATATCAACTTCAAACAAAGGAGTGTTGCCAGCGAAGAAACAACAAAATGGTGGGCAGTTCAAAAACGGCGTTGTGCATATAATTTAGAATTAAGGTTTATTTTACGTAAAATACGCTTACTAAAGTTGTAAGTTTTACTTTCAAAAAGTCATTGTATAACTTAAGCGAACGTAATGAAATCTATACTCAATGACAGAAATTGCAACGTTAAGAAGAAGTAGGAATTTCTTAATCAAAGTTGGTAGATCTGTTAGGCTGATATTAAGTAATAATTGATTAACTTTTGAGATCAAGTGGTAATGTGATAACGTCAGTTGCTATAATTTTTTGCTAACGTGCTCGATTTTACGCTTTTAGTACTATTTGTTCTTTTTCATTGTTAATTAACATTATTTTGGTTGTTGTTCATTTGTTAACGTATTTTGTATATTTTGTCATACCTAGAATACGGCAACAAGGATATTACCGTCAATTAAGCGAATTTGACAGAGGTCGAATTACTGGTTTGCGCAAAGCTGGTTCTTCATTTGGGGAAATTGCCAACCGTGTAAATCGAAATCGGTCTATTGTAATGCGAGTGTATCGCTCATGGTTTAAAGATAACCAGGAACATCGTAAAAGAGAAACCGACACTTCAAGAAGATCTAAAGCAGTCGGTGACGAATAGTTTGGTGAAGAAGGTCGCCTTGTAACCCTGTTTATCGCCGAATCCAAAGTTTTAGGTTAACATCATATCGTCTGCAACTTATGCTTCCTTTGACCGTAGAACATTGTCGGCAACGGTTGCAATGGTGCAATGAACGATCTCATTGGAATCTTGGATGGCGTCGTGTTGTCTTTAGTGAAGAATCTAAATTTTATTTAGGAATACACGACGGTCGTATAAGAGTCAGAAGAAGACAGGGTGAACGACGGAATCTTCGACTTACAGTTGTGAGGCACGTACACGGCACTGTGGATATTATGATTTGGGGTGCTTTACTTATGGCAGAAGGTCTTCTTTGGTGTTCATTCGAGGCAATATTGCATCAAAACGGTATATTGATTGGAACACATCTTCTGCCAGACTTACAAGAGTTCAAAGATCCATTATTCAAGATAATGCACGTCTACATGCACCAAAGTTTTGCTTGAACTTGTTTGAGTAGGCCCAGATTCATCGTTTGCCTTGGTCTCTAAGATCTCCAAATCTTTCTCCCATTGAACATGTATGGGATATGATGGGTAGAAGGTTGCGAAATTTGCAGCGAGCGCCTTTGACTTTGGAGGCCTTGAGACATGAGGCGCAATTTTCATGGGAGGCAATACCCCAAGACTAGATAAACCACCTTATTCAATCAATGCCTCGGCGTGTAAATGAATGTGTAAATTAGAGAGGCCGCACCACACATTATTAATTTTATTATAAAATTTTGTTTAACTAATAAAGATGTTCCTCACAAATTTTGAACATTTATTACTATAACATGGGTAAACGTTGTTACCAAATTTCATCTGGAAATTCCAACCCCTTCTTGGTGTTGCTATTTCTATGTCACTGAGTATATTATAAAATGTTCAGAAGTGTGAAAGCTTCACAATCATAATTTGGATATCAACCACTTAGTTGAATTTAAATCAAAAGGATGTCATCATAAAAATAATAGGTTGTTTATTATGAGTAGTCGATTGAGTAATTTTATTTTTATTTTTTTACAACGAAGGATTTGTTCTTGTGTGCAACGAAAATTTAAAACTGTTTCAATATAGTTTCCTTGAAAAATTCTAAAGAAATTGTGATAGATAATCTATTTCTAACGAACATTTAATGCTGAAAATTTAGTAATAGTATGGCTGCTTTCTCGTTGTCCTGTGCCATGCTGCGAGTGTGTCTTAATAACAACTCCAGGATATGGTCCCGGACATATGAAGTTTAAGTTTTGGGAATATAATCTGTGACTACAGAGTTCTAGATTATTCTGAAGTCTTCCTCGCCTCAAAGGATTTTCACAAAATACTATATAAAACGTATCAAGTCACCTTGCGAGAATTAGTCATGTCTAATGCAATTCATAGCTTTTTGGTCCGGTTACTGGCAAGAACGATTTTGTTAGTAATGGTATTGTTTCATTAATTAATAGCTACCTGATGAACCTTTACAGCACAATCTACTTTTATGGGATTTGCTACACTAAACTAGAAATGCAAACTTCCACACTCACATCAAGCTATGGTTGCAAATTTTGTTTAAATGCTTGGAATTAGAGCTAATCCTTGCATCGGAATGAATCAGTTATAATTGGTACTGCCCATAATGTTTGTCTTTTCCGTTTTATTTTTAGTTTGGATCCTATTTGGTTAAGTGTACTAAATAGCCTTCCATTGACTGACGAATGCATTGAAATACTCACATTTAACTTGCCTCATTATATTCTATGATTATTTAATCCATATAAATTACTCTTAATTGATTTTTCATCTGTAAATGTTAATTATGTTCCTTTACGCTCAATAATAACAGACTCTGAATCACCGGTAAATAGAAAGTTATGTCTCATAATTGAAAATTGAGTTTACACAATCATGTCACTACATACCAAGTCTTCATAAAAGTGTTGTAAGCCGAATTAATACCGTAGAATTACAGCATCTACACGTACCTAAGTATTTCTAAAGACTTTCTTTCATTTCTGTCCAAATTATAAAGAGCACACTCATTGTTGTGCAGAAGCTTATAACAAATAGTGTACCCTACCTTTATTAGTCATTTTGTGTGCCCTTATACCTTACCGCACCTAAACTAGAAACGGGTGCTCTTTTATATTGTTTTCTAAAAGTTTTGATCTTGAGAAGTCATTTACAATGGTGGCAAAAAGTTTCGCATCACCGTGCTGAATCGGTTAAACTTTCAATAAAACACAGTTTCTGTCTATAAACTAAATGTATTTAAAACCAAATAATTATTTTATACATGTAACACGGAATAAGGATGAGAAACAACAACCTATCAAAATAAAATCATAAAATAAAGTACTAGAACACAATTTGCAAAAGTTGACATATTCGATAGTTTAATACAATGAAATTGAAAAAAATTCAAATTAAAGAATTTATCACTCGTGTCAATATTTAATTGGCCACCTTTTGTTTTTAATCATCAAGATACATTTCTTCGGCATGGAATTAACCAATTTTTTCCCATTCCTCCACAGAAACGCAGGGATACCACGCAGAAATCAAGGTTTCGACCAATTCAACTTTTTTGTGGGTTTGCGTTTGGAAATAATGTTTTATATCTTCTGCCATAGGTTCTCGATTAGATTTAGATCGGTAGATTGCGGGGATAGTCGAACCTTTTCACTTTATTAGCAGTGAGCCACGCCTGTACACTTTTAGCTCCATGGCATGGAGCATTATCGTCTTGGAATATGAACTCTTCACCAAACAAATCTTTTCCATTTCTTAACATTTTGGTTTTCAATACCTCAATATATGTGGTTGCATTCATCCCACCAGATACAACATTTAAACGACCAACTCAAGTAGCAGACATGCATCCCTATATCATGATGAAAGTGGGATGTTTTATTGTTGGGAGAATGCAATTTGATGCAAACTCTTCTGATGGAAATCGTCCGACGTACGCATTTCCTGAATTATTGTTTATAGTGAAAGTGGATTCGTCTTTTGGGGTCCAATCACGATTATTTTTCTCCCAACGCAAGCGAAGGAGTCGTTGACGTTCTGATAACCATGGCTTCTTCCGTGCTCGACAGCCGCTCAGTCCAAAACTTTGAAGCCTCTTCTGCAGTGTAGAGGTGCATATGCTTACTCCGGTGACCTGGGCCACAAGTTGGTTAAATCGGTTGAATTAAGGGTCCGATCAGCCAAACTTCCTTCGCAGTATGTTGTCATCACTGATAGAAGTTTTCCTTGGACTTCCAGTACGATGCCTGTCTTCTATTTTTCGCGTTTTCTTGTGTTTTTTAATTACCCTTATTACTGAAGATTGATTATATTTCGCTCTAGCAGCGATTTCGCGGAACGACCTTCCCTCTTTGTGGCGAAAGTTGATGGCATACCGCACTTCTTCTGACAATTTGTTCTGGCGCATTTTTGATGGCATCTTAGCAACAGAAATCACTCAAATGCTCTATTTAGGATTGTGGCTTATTTACATACTTAATAAAAAGTAGAAATTTGCCATAATATATCATAAATCGTTTTTAATAGGTTACATTATTTCTTAAGATTAAGTTCATTATTAAGAGAAATGCGTAATTAGTTCAATTACAAAATCGAATCAAGAAAATTATGTCTAAACTTTCTAATTAGTTAATTAAACATGTAACTATTAATCTGCCAACACAATTCCGGATTAATTTGAATCAATTCGGCACATTTTGATTGAAACTCGTAAAAATCATGGGTGATGCGAGACTTTTTACCACCATTGTAGGTTATCCTACTCTCCCACCAATAAGCTGGCGGCCTTGCAGTAAACGTCCTTATCTGATTGCATCAGTATTTTAACATTGTTGATCGTTTAGTTCGCTGTGTTTTATAAAGGATAGTTTACTAAAATTTTAATTTTAAATTAAACTTAAACGAGTTGTCATGATTTGAAGTATCTAGACATGCAAGACCTTTGCTATGAATATGGGAGCAAAAAATCAGCGGCAATTATTTAAAATAAAGTTGCAGGTTGTTCGTTCTACACTGTGCCTCCCTAGATTTATGCTGTAACAACTATTTGACTTGCTATATTGTTTAACAGCTTGCAAACTGCCAATAACCTTCAAACTGAACACGATATCCATTGATTTATTTCATATTACTCCTGTAATTTTCATAAATATACGATTGAAGGAATAATTAGCGCTCAGATGTATTATCTGTCTGATATCAAATTCAGGTCTTATAACGTCTGTCCTAATCTCGACTAGCAATTATTCTGTATTAATAAATAATAGTTTCGTAAGCTACACTAGCCAGCTACTTATTTCATCGTTATGTTTCGAGAACTTTACGTGACTCAATTTCAGTTAAAATGTGCTTTGATTTTAAATTTTTCGATGATATTTATAATTTATGTTAAATTATAGATCCTACATATTGAAGCTTGTTATCAACGAAAAAACTATGTTTAATATTATAAAAGGTAATTCGGTGTCCTTTTCTTTTTATGAGTCTCGTAGTTTGAGGTTACTTTTAGGCCATTCTAAAGCAGGTAAACGATTATTTTGTGCATTTTGTAATCGTCTGTATTTCTGGTTTTCCTATTTGTAGAGATTGAAAATTAATTCCGCTCTGCAAAACTATCACCAGTCGTACTATATGAAGAGCAATGTTAGAATTATACAATAACCAAATTTAGCACATCAGCAAAGAAGTCTCAATTGTCATCTTAAATTCATTTTAGATATTCGATGTAGTAATTCATAATCAAGAAAGGATAGATAAGTGTGTACTTTCCTATTTTCAATAAGAAGCTATCATTTATATTTTTATTTTTAACTTATATGATTTCAGTAAAAGTTGTAAAATAAATACAATAAACGCCAAATTAAAAATAAAGAATTTTAATATTATTATTACCATGAAAATAAGCTTTCGCATTTTTCCATTAAGAATTAATACTAAGAACATCATTATCAATCAGCAAAGTGTAAAGTTAAATAAAAATGTAAGAAAGGAAAGTAAAATGAATATGTATAAAGATAAGCTGTAGCGAATTATAATTAAAATACCTTAAAGGAAATAATTTCACACAAATTGAAAGAATGAAACGGGAATTCATTAAGCAAGAGTAAAATTTGTTTTATTTCTTCTTTATTAGAAACAAATAAAAGTATTCCTAACAATTCTCTGTTTTCAAATTTTCAACAATTTTCGGTTTTTACTTTGCGAATTTCTTAAATCTGAATACTAAATAATTGCTTAAAATAGAGCTATAAAGAGGTTTTCATTTAAAACGCTATAAACAATCTGTCACTATAGTAATGATATTAAGAAAAACAAATTGGAATTATGCCATGAGTAAATTAAAATACTTCAATAGGCAGTTTTAGTGTGTCTTGTATGTATTATGTCGAGATTTTAAGTATTTTATTACAAGCCTTTATTATACGGGGCTGTTATATAAATTGCTTGTGACAGGTAAATTGCAACAATGTTTCAAAAACCAGTTTCGGTTAAATTTTACTTAAACAAGTTTGAACAATTTTTTCCTACCAAGTTATAAATGAAATTACCTCAGACAATTGTTGAGTGGGTAAAATAGCCTAAAAATTTAAATAACTTACATTTCAGCAGTTGTTGGAAACACGGTGTATATGTTACCTCAATGTTTCCTAATCGATTAATGATTAAAAATGAAATTCGCCCGGCTGATTCAATTAAATAAACAATTTTTATTTACACTAATAAACCCGCATGAGAAAAACAAGGCCCAATAACTTAAATAACCACAGCTAATACAAAAAATTCCAAAATTTGAAGCAACCGTTCAATACCGTCTGCTCTAACATCCTCTTTAGTGAGTTCATGTGGATTTTCCACTTACTTGTTGACTAAAATGAAATAAAATATCTTTTCCCGGATTTTTACTTGCCCCTACTTTGTAAAACTGACTGTCCAGCATGCTGGACATCAGAGTTCAATTCTATTTGACCGGCGAAATTAAAAGTCCAGTCGGATGCACATGAGGACTCAAGCCTCTGAGTAAGAATGTTACACATACAGTAATTGTTTACTTCCTCTTACCCTATATGAAATATAGGTAAAAGAGAAAGTATTGTTATCGACCAATATTTTCGATGTCGAAATTCTAGTGGAAATACACGTTTTCGGGTCCCCTAGGTACGAAAATCATGTTTTTGAAAATTGGTCTGTGTGTATGTATTCTGTGTGCTCGTGTGTCTGTGTATCTGTGTGTCTGTGCGTCTGTGCGTCTGTACGTCTGTGGGCCTGTGTCTCTCTCGTGTGTGTGTGTGTGTGTGTGTGTGTGTGTGTGTGTGTGTGTGTGTGTGTGTGCTTGTATGTGTGTATGGTGCGTGTGTGCGTGCGTGCGTGCATGTGCGGGTGCGTGTGTGCGTTTGTGTGTGTCTGTGCTTGTGAACACGATTAAGTCAAAAACCATAAGTCATAAACTAACAATAGTTTATATCTGAGTTTCTATCCATTGTCGCACGTGACTGCAATAATTACACTAAAATCGGGAAACTGGAAGTGCCACCTTAGTTTTGTCATATTTTGGTTTTTTGAGATTTTTTCGAAATCGGCTATAAAGATTTTTTGTAAATTTACTAGCTTTCTTAGAAATTCTTTGCCCTTTTATATAATCTGGACGGTTTTCACAAAAGTTTCCGTAAGTCAAGTGACCGAAAGTACCTTCGCCGTTAAGTCTTCATAAAATAACTATGAAACTAAAAACCATAGCTAAATGAAAATTTGTGTTTAAGATCACAATCAGCTTAGTATGTTAGATCAAGAATTTGGTTTAAATCTAATAATCAGAAGTACGACCTTATTTCTGGCATTTTTAGATATTTTCCGAATTCTTTTTTTCGAGATTTTTTCGTATCAGCTAACACGATTTTTTTAAAATTTATTGCGTTTATTAAGCTTTTAAGACCCTTTCATATAATATATAAGGGTTACTCAAAAAAATTTCAGTAAATCGAGTAACCGGAAGTACTTTCACTGTTAACTCTGAATACAATATCTATGAAACTAATAGCCCTAGTTAAATGAAAATTTATATTTGGTGTCATAATCGCCTTTTTCTCCAAAATCAAAAATTTGGTTAGTTAAAATCAAATAACCGGAAGTATCACTTTATTTCTGTCATTTTTAGAAATTTTCCGAATCCTTCATTTTCACGGTTTTCTTGAAATCGGCTTTAACGACTTTTTTTAAACTTAGTATATTTCTTAGCTACTTAATTTAGTTTTATATTAAGTAAGGAGTTTTTCTAATACATTTTTGTAAGTTGAGTAACCGGAAGTACTTGGAGTATTAGCCGTAAACAACGTATCTCAAAAATTAATCATTACATGAAAATCAAAAGCTATATTTATGTTTTATACCTTATGTACATACGACATCAAGAATTTAGTTAAAATCGAATGACCGAAAGCGCCATTTTATTCTTCCGATTTGTAAGTTTTTTGAGATTTTCTTGAAAAAGATTTTAACTATTGTTTTGAAACTTGCTACGGTTCTTATGTCCTTGACATCTTTTTACTCGAACTTAGAGGTTCTCCTGAAAGAATCGAGTTAAGCATGGTTGTACGTTTCCGACAACTTGGATTGGTGGACGTTACAATTATCGTTCCCAAAATAAACGTAAATAATATTTTAATTATTTGCGAACATTTGAATAGTTGTATATCTATTTACATAAGAGAAAGTCGTGTGTTGTCTCACACCAGATTTTTTAAACAAAAATTTAGGTTTTTATGTTTTTATTTCAATGAAAATTACTTATAAAAATTATTTTATTAAAAATTATGTATGAAATTAGAAAAAACATTGTCTTTGCGCTGTTATGCACAAAAAAATGTCACATTTAACACACTTCAAACGTGCCTTTCCTTGATATCCTGGATTTCTGCACCTCATAAATGCATTATTGTTCGTAATGCTACATTATGGCAAGTGATCACTTCCTGTTAAACGGAAATGTTTTCGGTGGCTAATCAGTGGGACTTTTCCTTTTAAAAGGTCTTACTTGGTTGCTCATCGATATCATCCCCAGTGAAATGAACTGGATCGCTCATTTTACGGGAATCCCGACTAGATGCTGAATAAGCAAGTGAATCCCCTATATATATATATATATATATATATATATATATATATATATA
>JAHWXV010529951.1:0-19766 GCA_024586415.1 Phrixothrix hirtus | reverse complement strand
CTTGTTTTGCTTTTTTCGGTTTCGTTGGGGATCGCGAATGATGTCATTCCATTGACTGGCGCTTTGTTTCTGGAATAAAATGAGATATCCAAATCACATCAACAGCATCAACAACAATGTGATTCAAAATTTTATTACCATTCTTGTCATAGCGACAGAAAAAGGTTAATGCCGGTACCATTCGTTTGATTTTGTGATCGTCTGACAAAATCCAAGGAACTCACCTGGCACACACTTTGTCATAATCCAGATCTTCGCTAAAAATTTCGTACAACACAGTTCTTGAAATTTTGGGGAATAATGGGTGTAGTCCAATAATTGAATTCTTGAATTTTTGTTTCAATCCTTGCTTTGAGTTTGTCAATTACAACTTTGGGCCAGTCCGAGCGTTCTTTATCGTGAACATTCATTTGTTCGCCATTAAACATGATGCACTATTTTCGAACTGACGCTTCGTTCATCACATTACCGTAAACCTCAGTTATCTGTCTATAAATTTCGATGGGTCGGATTTTTGCCTGTATAAAAAGCGGATAATACTGCGAACCTCACACTTGGCGGGATCGTTAATTTTGTCACACATTTTAACGCTGTAGCGCTAAGCACTAATCAACTAGCGGATTGTAGCTGTCGTCAGACTTTAGCGAAAGAGTGCCACAGTTAATAACCCGTCGGCGGCGGTGGTGGGAGATGAGGTCACTTATCATAAAACAATGTTCTTTACTTTTCGAATGATCCTCGTACATATTTGGTTTCAAAACATATCTTGACGATAAGTTTGTGTCTAGTCATTGCGTCAGTTTTCAAATTGCATATGAAATTCCTTCATCGTTGTGTTAGGAAATTAATGAAAAGGTAACCTGTAAACACTCTCGGTAAATTCTTGCTAAGTACACTTCCCAGCTTTAATTATCGCAATATTTCTTTACAGTAGGTTTTGCAAACTATCAGGAATAAATACATTAATACCTCACTATACAGTCCTTCTTTATATAGCGAAATTTCGATTTACGACCCAAAACTTTTCGATATACGGTCAAAAAGCTTTATTACGTCTTTTGTAATGGCTTCTAAGCGTCTGGAAAGCGAGGTATGAGGGTATACTTTCACAACAAATCTGAATTTCTCGAACTAAGCCATAACGCTCTTTAATTTCGGTGACACGTCTAATACTATACTAAATTTTGCATTATCTGAACACATCACCCCAAAGTTTGTATTCGTGAAAACTAATTTATTTGTCATTCATCTCGAATTAAACTGTATTGAGGTGAGAAATACGAAGTTTTGAAATGTTTCTAATACTGTACCATCTGCCGTCATAGCTAAATACCTGCCTTAACCGCCAAGACTACTCAGTGAAAAGTGAGTCACGAATTTTTTTCTCTAAAAGTTAGCAAATACTTAACCTTAAACACAAAAAATTCAAAATCTTTTGATGTAAGAATAATCACTAATTAGAGCAGCGCAACTGTCAAGTTTTGCTAAGGATTTTGTCTTATTAATTTCACCGTCATGTATGTCAGATTAACCAATAACTCGAGAAGTAGTCGAAATCTTGGATCAGTTTGTCAATTTGGATTAACAAATTACTGATTAAATTCAGACTATTAAAAAATATTGACTACATGTGCTCTGAAAGTGATACTTGAATAGCAACTAATTGAATTATAATTGAGATTTTGAAACTGTTAACTAAATGTATATTAAAAGTTTCATACTATTCTTTGTTCAAAATATTTAACCAACTCCTAACGTTACAGACATACTTATGATAATAGTGCTGTAAAGGTTTAACATTAAAACATTTAACTC
Organism: Phrixothrix hirtus; assembly: GCA_024586415.1. Classification (NCBI taxonomy): domain Eukaryota; kingdom Metazoa; phylum Arthropoda; class Insecta; order Coleoptera; family Phengodidae; genus Phrixothrix; species Phrixothrix hirtus. The sequence goes on along the minus strand of JAHWXV010529951.1, from coordinate 17,951 downwards.
GTAGGCTACTAAGAAGGATAAGGAATCTAAAATAGTCCAAATATAGGTAACATTTTACAATGTATCTCCTACATACAGCGGCATTCTAAAAAAAATAAAATTTTTAATTAATTAATTTACTCTTATTTAACATAATAAGTAAATTAGTGGCACATATCTGAGCAACTTTAATTTTACCAAATAACAATTCTATGTCAAATTATGTGATAATATTTACACTTTAGAAATAAGCAAAAGTGGGATACCTTTTAATAGATTGTAATGCATAGCATCACCAAAACGAAAGAAGTAAAAGTTAATGTTAAATTACATGTTGTTTCGTACCTCAAGTAGGATGATGCTGCTACCATTAGAAGGGTCTTTAAACCAAGATAATGATTTCATCAAATTGCAATATAAAAGAATCCATATATCGGAGATTACCTTCTAGAAAACGCAATCAAACTAATACCTCATGCAGTTAAACTCCCTAACTTAACATTAAAGAAGTAGTATAGCCTACTTTAACTGCGGAAGTTATAACACTACATTTTGTTCACGTCGTTATGCAACCGCACCACAATTTCTTTAAACATTTCCAATACCTTATAAATTCATACCTGAGGGTTATAGTCCTATTTCTTCCGCTAATGCGATATCCATTTGCACTCGCTTCTATCACGATATTATATTGGTCTATCAGGAATTATAAATATGCTATTATAGGAAGAAAGGCATCAAACAGGCATTGGAAGGCCGCCTAAAAGTTTTTTATTGAATTAAATGTTTTTGTTTAGTTTAATGTGAAGCTTTACAAAGATTTCATTTATTTTGCACAAATTGAGACATTCGGGATTTATTTATTGCTTATGAAGGTAATCTATCAATAATATTAATTTATAAACTAAACCATATATGATTTTAAACACCAACTTTTACAGTCTATGATAAACTATTATACATAATTAAAATTAATTATCAATTCGAATAATTTAGAACCCTAATAAATGATAGATGAATTAGAATAAAGCAAAATAATCTTTACATAAAAATGAAAAAATATTTACCGAATAATCAACAAGTAATAAACTGGTATAAATCTACGTTAAAAAACAACAAAAACGCGTTCAGCTGGACTAATTGGTGCGAAATTCTGATTGCTAGAAATATAAATCGATATTCTAGATACATAGATACCATGTGGGTAAAAAATGTCTATTATTATGGATTATCACCGTAATTTGCTTTAATAATGTCTAAAAAACAAATCGATTTGATGCTAGTTTTAATCGGTAAAAAACCTATGACGGTTATAGTCATTAATAATTCAGACACACCTCAAAGTTACATAATCTCACATTAGCGACTTCGAAATTTAAAAAAAGTACACACTTTAGCATAAAATACAATTTCCCGCAGGGTTACTTTAAAGGAGGTGAAATAGGAAAATCTTGTTTCGGTTCAGAGAAGCTTGTCGCAATAGATTTCGTACGTAGCCGTTAAATCTCATTTTTGAAATTGCAGTGCTGTGTTAGTTACTGTAATACAATATGCATAATACTAACTTGTATTTTTATACAACATTGTAGAAGGATATAAAAAACGCTTTTAGTAATTTTACAAATTCTATATCCATTTGGACTTATTTGTTCCCTTATGGTAACATTAATAGGTCACAAATTAAGATGTCTATTTCGAAAGACAAGCCATAAAACCCACAACGCAAGGAATCCATGATTCTTTTAAAGCTAACTCCCAACATTTAACAAAGAAGTATTTTAATTGATCTATTTTTGTCTAAATAATAACTGGTCTAATCAATTATTCTATGAAAGCAAACTTAAACGTCTTCAATTAAAATCCATTTATTCGTTTGAAGTAACAGCTGTCATTAGATCATTATTAAACAGAATAATTCGAATTAAAAGAATGTTATGTTTATTATATAACAAAATAAGTTTCTTTTAGAAGCATACTTTCGAACTAAAGCTCAGAAAATCTTCACTTCTATCAATAATTACTAGCGACTGCTTGGTTTCAACTAGTGAAGACTTCGCAAGGCAAACTTCTTCAAAGACGAATTGCAATGCGTACTCCCAACAAAATAAGGCCAGCGCTCAGGTCACAGGATCATCTTGCTAAAGAAACGCGAGTCCAGAATCGCTTACTTTAAGTAAATCATATCATCTTGTAGACATCAATAAAGGCAGCGCAAGTTCAAATATATCAAGCAACAATACTTGAGTGTTTCTCCTAAAACAGAGCACGTGTTCCATGTATTTTCCATCAAAACACCCTCACTATTTTGACAGTGAGTGGGATGAAAGCAAAACGCGGGAGTAGGGTCAGAGAAGCAGCATTGACGAGGTCAATTCCTAATTGACAGTTATCATTCTGAGTTCTCCGTTCCCGCACATTTCAACAACAACCCATCACTGATTTGTATTCGTCGATTATTCCGAGCAACGCAACCATTCTTTCACCTATCCAGGCATCCCGGAATCACCGTAGGAAATATCCATCATGAGCCTCCAAGGTCTGCAAGAACTCGTAGAAACATCTACTTGGTAGCGGATTCTGTACGTGGACAACCTCAGATGCGCATTAAAGCGCGAAGCTCAATTAGGATCATCTAAATGAACAAAACCGCATGTTGCACTTTAATTTACACTATTTACACCAATTTAAATTGTGTAAGTGCTAAAGAAAATCGATTATGCCTCCAGATTACATTTTCTAAACATAATGTTATGAGATTCTATGATTTGAACATTTTCTTCAGCAATGAGACACATTTTCATTTAAATGGCTGTGTAAGTCGCTAAAATTTCCATTTCTAAGAAAAAATCAATCCAACTATGTTACATGAATGCCCGTTACATAACCTTAAATTGCACGTTTGAGTCGCAATGTACACACATTGCATTATCGGACGTTGTCCTTTTGAGGACTATAGAGGCGGAATAGTCACATTAACTCAGCACGCTATATTGAAATAACACGCACTTTTACGCATCCTCAACTGCAGTAATAGGAACATACAAGTAACTACTGTACTAGGGTCCTGCACGAGTTGTTTGCAACGAAGTCGTCTTAAGAAGGGGCAACATTGAATAGCATCCTTGGATCATCTGATTTTTTGTATGAGGAGCATTGTTTATGAGAATAATCCACAAGACCCACTAAAATTGATTCTAGAAAAAGTGTGATTGCTCTTTCATTGCTCAACTATCTGCGAATGGTTAAAACTATTTAAACATGACCGAGATTCATTAAATGACGATACCCGCTTAGATCTCCTTACTGAAGTTATCAATGCAGATGTCGTTGAGGAAATCAAATTTTGACACTCGAGGATGCAAGACTGAAAAAACGGCAATTATCAACACTATTGGGAGTTTTAGAAACCACGGTTTTCAGAATTCACTTCATTACCTTAGCATGACAGATCTGGGTCAATTATAATTCTGAATCTAAACAATACCCGATGGAGCGGCATGTCAATGGCATGAATTAATCGTTCCAAGACATTTAAAGCCATTTCCCCAGGAAACCTCTAGGCAAAATTTTTTTTTAGGAAACTAGGCAATTTTTCTGATTTAATATTTAAAGAATGTAGTACCATAACGGAGGAGTATTGTGCAAGTCTATTATATCATCTCAGAGATTCACATAAACTGATAAGGCGACGAAAATTGATGAAGATTATTCTACTGTGGCACGACAATATATCAGCGCACAGAATTGCAAAAGCTGTAGTTGCTGATTGCTCCCACCTTATAGGTCATATTTATTACTGAATCTCAAGAAATACTTATGCAAAGAAAATTCGGACACAATGACGAAGTTATAGCAACTATTGTGGATTATTTTTAGAAACTAAACGAATAATTCACAACGGTTCAAAATTGTTATTGAAACATTCAAAAACAAGGGAACTATATTGAAAACTATGTTTGTTATCACTTTAGTCTTTTGTTTTCATGTCTCATGTAAGAATAGGGCGTAAATATATTGGTTTGTACCGCGTTTAACAAAAACGAGTTGTAAAATGATCGGATTGGAAGATTTATATCATATTTAAACGTTAAAAGGTGACTAAATTTTCCTGCATTGAAATTCCAATTTGAAAGTTTCTTTAAATTAATACGAATTCTCAATACTGTAGATAATATTGTAGACGCAAGTAAGGCGGCTAATATAAAATATCACGAAAGAGATTAAGATGCTTAAGGAATAATTGTCACCGCTATTGATAAAAACCTCCAACACGCGACATATGTAAGAATGTAAGAGTGCAAAAGAAATGTATGAGAAATTATGTTCAGTTTATGAAGGAGATTTCGATCAAAGAAAATGCATTTCATCACAAGAGTATTTTAGCTATTATACGTGATGTTCAATTTAACTCGGAATTCAAAAGTCAAAATTCAAATGACATTTTTTTATTAATTGCCAGCCTATTTAAAAGACTTCAATTAATCTTTTTTAGTTTTGACAATTATGTTCAAACAGCCTGTTACAAATTCTGTATTGCAGCTTCCGTCGCAGTTTGGTGAAAATACTCTATCAAAAACCCGACTGAACGTTTGGTGAAAAAAATTCCGTAAAGGCAGAGAAGACGTCGCAAATTTAGCTCACGGTAGATGTACTCAAACATTCGTCACTGATGTGCATATTTAACGAGCTGTTGAGATTATACGTCATAATGGGCAAATTTCTGTGCGTCATTTATTAAAATTGGAAATAAGCATAAGCAGCATTGAGAAACATATTCCTGACGAATTAAAGTTTACAAAAGTTTGTCAGGCTTAGAACAAAAACAGAAAGCGGTTCAAATTACAGCAGAGCTTCCAGTGCACTTTGAACAAGAAGAAATAATATTTAGGAAGAGCTTTCTTAGTTGTGATCAAACGTGGCTTCATAATTTTGTACAAGAAAGCAAGTAATCAAGTTAAGAATGCTGCATCTATTCTTAACAGATTTCCAGATCTTAAAAAAACGAAACTAGTTCCTTCAGCTGGAAAGGTATCTTACGATGCAGAGGATGTTTTGCTTACCGATTATTTGACAGATTATCGAACAGTGAATTTTGCCTATTGCCTGAAAGATATCAATCTGATTTTTACACAAAAAATGTAAACGACCTATCAAACATGCTATTTTCCTTTACGGTAATTATCATCATCATACTGCTCAACTGGCTAAATACTCACTGACCAAATTACACTGAGAAACATTTTTCCAGCCTCCTTATTGTCCTGACTTATCCCCATGCGATTTTCATTTGTTCGGCTCTCTAAATTAAGATTTTGTAGGAATAAGATTTGAGGATGATGAAAATGTCAAAAATTTTGTGCACAACTAGCTCAGTGAGCGGCCATATCATTCCATTGAGAATGGATCATGACTCTTCTGAGAAGATGGCATAAGCTGTTTCATATAAGTTTTATTTGAATAAACAATAATAAGTAAATTTCGGTTTAAAATTTAAACATATCCCGTATTTGATAGAACCCAACACACTATTACTCAAAGTAGGTCAGAAAATTTGACGATAGAATCAAGAATCTTAATCAAGACGTAAATAATGAAACCCTGACATCAAAGATTTATCTTTGACTGAAGAATTTGTAAATTTTGTTAGTTTCTGGGAATATACACAAAAAATGTCCAAACTGGCATAAATTGATACGGAATGTGCTACTGGATTTATCAGAATGCGTATGGAATGATAACGATTAAGTTATCACTTTTAAGTCCGCATTTGTGAAATAAACAATAAGAAAGGTGATAAGATAGAATAGTCTTCACGCAATAATACTGGATAATCTAAAATGACAATAAAATGCTAGAAAGATAGGAAAATGAGATTGGTGTGTAAGAAAACAATTTTAATAAAAACAATTGCGGAACAAATTAAAACAATTAAAAATGGTAGGATTAATCAGGACTTTTATAATTTAATAGTTTGAAAAAACCTAGTAGATGGAATGAATGTAAAAAAATCTAAACATGGTGCTAAACTCCCCTTAAAATTTAAAATAATTAAGAGAATAAGGTGTTATAAAAATACAGAAAATCTAAAATACCAAAGGCTTTAAATTAACTCAATAACTGAGCAAAACACTAAAACAAACACATTGTTTCGATGAAAATATCCATCTTTGTTATCAAGATCAATTAAACCAATTAAGTCAGTTAGATAATTTAATTAACAATAAAACAAAAACGTCAATGAAGGCAATGGGAGTTCAAAAATAAAATCTTTTCTATTAAAAGGAAGCGAAATATTTTATTCGTTTTTGGATAACTTATTTTTCAAACGTAACAGGATAAGGTGTGCCGATTAGATTCACTTCTGGTAAATATACCTTATGAAATACCATGTTATTTTAAACAAATGATATTATTTTAATAATTCTATAACTAGGTACCTCTATTTGTCTTGAGACATACGAGCGTAATTTGCATATAAATATTATCGTTCCTTTATGTCAGGACTTCATATGTTACGATAACTACGACAATTCTATTGTAAATTTGGCTAAACTAATTGCTATTAAATATTAAATATCTAGTTCTCTTAATTTCACATAATTACAATAGAGACAAAATTGGGTGTGCAACAGTGAAGATGAGGATGTCAGTATCAATAAAATTTTTCTCAATAACTAACTTCAACGAATTTTCTCAGAGAAACCAATTTATTCATGTAATATAGCATTACAGGCGCAAGAAATACGGCGAGTATAAAAAAACTCTTTATAGCCGTTTTCGCAAAAATTACAAAAACCTAAAAATCACAAGAATAAAGTGGCACTCCGGTCATTCCATTTTAACGAAATTCTTACTAGGAGGTGCTAAGGCGGTAATGAACACACCCATACACACACACACACACACACACACACACACACACACACGCGCGCGCGCGCGCACGCACACGCACACACACGCACACGCACACGCACACGCACACGCACACGCACACGCACACGCACACGCACACAAACACACATACACATACACACACTCACAAACCAATTCCTGAAAACAAGTTTTTAAGATTCAGAGGATCTAAAGACATGTATTTCCGCTAAAAACTGGGTATCGAAAATGTTGACCGAAAGCATTACTATATTTCATATACGTAAGAGAAAGTAATAAAAATAGGTAATTGGCTGCATATGCCTAATATCTCTACACAATAGGTAAAGTATAAGGATTTTAAAAAAAAATCATTTTAGTTTGTAAAAAAATGTCTTTCTGTTTTTGTTTTGTAATTGTAGTAGGTATTTGACATATTTCTTAAATGATACAAAATTTTAAAAGGTCAATAGAAATGAATAACTCCGCAGATACGAAAATACGGCGTACCCTTTATTAATTGCCTTTAAATTTTATTTTGTTATGTATCTTTATCAATATAAACAACTTATATAAAACAGTTCCAACTTGAAACTAGACAAAAGACAAATCTTTAAATTACTCAGACAAGTAAATTTGTTTATATCTACAAGAAATATTTGTTTCTAGAAAAGTATAGTTAAAGAAAATATTGTAATTTATATAAAATTAATTTTTCTTAGAATTTATTTAAATCAAGCAGGTTTTATAACCGTGCTAAATCAAATTTAATTGTATTAAAACGAAATTGGATTTATTAATTTTTATTTTTTAAACCGTGTAAAAAAAGCCCGTGTAATAACTTTTCGAATTGAACAGCTGCTGTAACACCTGAAGAAACAAAGTTGCACGACGCTCCATAGGATATTATTGTTAAAACCTCTGAAAAAGTTTTGCCAGTTTTATAAATTCAAATTGATTTAGAATTTGACTGCCAGTAGAACCATAGGAAACATAGTTTGTTAAACCACGAAGTTGAAGAAAATTGGGAAAATGAAAACTGCATTCCCCCAGAAGGGTAGCATTGTGTATCCTAACTATAAAGTCATAGCTTTAAAATTTTGGAAAGTTTTCAAATGGTTTTGAATTTTCTCGCTCATTGTTCCTTTCTAAGTGTTACCTAAGATGTAAGGGCCATCAACTGTTTGATAAATTGCAACAGAGTAATTATTTATGAAATACTCTACCGTTTAAATTACATTTAATTAAAACATTAAATTCTTAGTTGAAAACAGTGATTTGAAAAAAAAATGAAGTTTTATTGCAATAAATATTTTATCTAAACCTCAGATTTTAATATTGTCGATAACATATTTAGAATAGTGGATTTCGTTATTCAAGACGAAACTAGCTAAATTATCAGTATACAGTAAATCACAAAATACTTGTCGTTAATTACGTAATTTTTTATAAAATTGCGTTTTTATAAAGTTTATAAACCCTAACCATTAAATAATAAATACGTTTAGTCGTCGAAAAGCCAATATTTGAAGCTATAAAATAAAATACCAAAGCATGACATATAATACCCATAAAAGCAGCAAACGTCTCAATTTATCTATGTTTGCATTGGTGTAATGGTGTGTTTTGATTTTTTACAGAAAGGAAGTTTTGTTTGAGAAGCGAAGTTTTTATATCTAAGAATACTAATCCTGCCCCAAATTCGATAACATTCCAGTTTAGCTTAGGTTTGCCATTCAATGTTTTAGTATGTTTACTCAATTCCAAACCCTTACTCATAATTCGTACATTTTAACAAAGTTGGAGAACAGTTTGAGTTTCGATTTACATGCATCATTCCATTTTGTACGAATTGTAATAGATACTACAATCGGCAAATATGAAATGTAAATTAGAGAAACATAAATACTTTGTAAGCAAAAGGGTCGCAACTTTGGATTTTTATTTCATTTCTGTAATTATTATTAATCTTGCATGAATACTCAATAGATGGTTCTCTGATACTTACTACCAGAAATTGTTTTTTAAATTATAATGAAACTCACGTATATATTATATTTTCTCGACATTTGCTCGCTTTAATTAATGCCTCTGAATTATAAATGCATCAAGACATTAAATTAATTTTCCAAATATTTATAAAAGGAATTCCCGCACCAGAAACACTTAAACGTCTGTTAAGTATTTTAAAATACTTATATAAAACGTACGTAATATTTGTATTTGCTTTTATTCTGCTTCTTCCCATACCAAAATAGATGGGTCATTATGTCCCTGAATATAAATTCAAATTAAATATGAACTTGGCATTAATTACAATGGGCTGTGGCAGGCTTTTCAACCATTTACGCAATTTCCATATTTTGTATAAGATAATCGATAAAAGCAATTACTCAACTTACTTTCCATTTACACATGCCTACAACTTCTACATTTTTCCAAAAGATTTTAATTATATTTATAGCACTATACCAACATAGAGTTTTCGCAGTAATTTTGCATAAATGCTCAAACATTTTAATTTAAATATAGGGCTGTTACTAAAATTATTTGATTAAAATTATTAAAATCTATGTTTTACTTTATTTGAAAGCTTTGCGAAATGCGTAATATTTCAATAATTATTACATAAAATAATAAATATCAATTACTTGTTCTAACTATCACTAAATAAAAAATACTTTTTCAGGTGACATACTTTAAAAATTTTTGAAAAGCCTTATATTTCAAACTTGTGCAGTCAAAGGGAATTTTTCATCTTGCGTTAGCGCTCAAATTCTCCAAAGGTCGAATTTATTGCTCCAGAAGCCGAGATGATAGGATACTCGTTAATCATAACATGAAGCGCGGAATCAATTAGGAATCAGACACAACTACGATGTACAGCTACTCTTTTAAGTTAAAGATTTTTGCCTAAAGAGCTTTGCCTAAAAATGCGCGCATTAACGTTTGACACATTTCCATAATGTTAATGGTTCTTTACAGAATTGCATAATCCCACAACTGGTATAATGGATTTTGAATAGGTTGGAATGGAAAAACAAATGCTTTCGCATCGTTCAGTTTGACATTAAGCTTTGGGTTGATTGACATGGAGATATTTACAATGATTCACCGGATTTATACAATTAACCATTCTATTTACAATAGCTCTATAATCTAAATTCAAAGAGATTTTCGGTGATAATTCAGTATTTAGATGCATATTTACGAGAAAAACAACTTTCCGATTGGTGAATAATCGTGATGAAACGGACAATTTCGAATCAAAACCGTTTGAGAAAAAGTAAAACACTCGTATTACTATACAGAGAACTTTAAATGCGGTTTGCAGAAAAACACCTATTAGTCTTGCAAATTTGTGAAAGAAGCTTCTAAATAATAGTCAAAGTAAACGAATACAATGCAGAGAATGCTTGCATTTATTGATTAAAGATAGAAATGCACTTACGTTTTCTATTTATGGCGGGCGAAACTCATTTTCACTCAAGTGATATGTAAAAACGTAACATTTTCGACTTTAAATGCGGTCTGCAGAGAAACACCTACTAGCCTTGCAAATTTGTGAAAAAAGCTTCCAAATAATCATCAAAATAAACGAGTACAATGCAGAGAATACTTGCATTTATTGATTACAGATGGAAATGCACTTACGTTTTTTATTTATGGCAGGCGAGACTGATTTTCACTCAAGTGATTTGTCAAAATGTAACATTTTCGATTTTAAATGCGGTCTGCAGAGAAACACCTATTAGTCTTGTAAATTTGTAAAAGGTTCCAAATAATCATCAAAATAAACGAATACAATGCAGAAAATGCTTGGATTTATTGACTAAAGATGGAAATGCACTTACTTTTTTTATTTATGACGGGTGAAATTCATTTTCACTCAAGTGATTTATCAAAAAATAACATTTTCGATATTAATTGTTGGAGAATCCTCACCAGAATCACCAGAAACCATTGCATGACCTGAAGATATGGAGTATCAGTTTTTGGAATCGTTGTACCCTATTTTTTATGAAGAATCGTCAAACAATCACTGTTAATTTAAATCGTTGTTAACATGTTAGAAAGATTTTTGGAGATGGAATTGTAACATCTGCGAGAAGAACAACATTTATTATTGCAAATGTTTTCTCACGTGTCAAAATGAATTTACCTTTGTGTATAAGTTATTAAGAGTGCGTTTTCTTTCATTAAACCTGTTTTATGCATGTAATTCTTATTATTTATTAGTAAATTAAGATGACCTTTATTTCTTTTTAGCTTTTTACAGGTAATTCCAAAAATATAACCTATGCGCAATGCGATCTAAACAAAATTACGTAGTAAATATTGAAGACCTACCATTAATTTGTTTTTATCGCCACAGTTATCTATTTGATTTTCGTTAGGGAATCATGTTCGTCTTACGGGATTAAATATATACAGAGTTCCCATCTTATAGGCACATTTTAATACGTTTCCCCGTTACATTGACAACTGAACAGGCAGCTCCGCTATATTTTGACCAATTCCAATTAATGCATATATGTACAGTGTAGCCCGAATAATGTAATATTCATACTATTGAACTCACCCCGACTTCACTAGCTTAGCCGACTAATATTCAAATGGTTTATTCCGTTTCTCGACTGTATCATCGTATCAGTTCGGCACGGCACAAGCACTAGGTTAAAAAGGCTTTCCTTCGAAGAAGTAATCTCCAAATGTGTCTATGAAAATTGCTTTGACCTCAAATCACCTTGGTTTTCATTAAATTCTTTTCAAATCACCAAGTCTGAAAATCATTGGCATTTAGTTAGTTGACTTTAGACATTTAATGCACCAGCAACATTACATGATAAAGCGTGCCCCTGGACTTAATTTTGTTTACGTGAATAAAGAGGAACGTTACACAACAAGACGGCTAATCAACTAATCTACGATACTTAGTTCTCTATCTTCATTATACATTACATCTAAAAACGTTTCTAAAGACGTCTTTCCTTAACAACCATTACATATTTTGTATATCACACAAAAAATTTCCACAGCAAAAATACCCCAGCGTAATAATAATCCGTATTCAATGTGGTACTTATAATTGTATTAGGGCCCGTTGCACAAATGTGGAGTCGTTTTTATATTCCCGCATAGGCATGAAAACAAAGGACTAGAACAAACGTAAAGATTTATTTTTCAATATAGTTCCCTTGCTTTTGAATATAGGTATTACACCATTTCAATAAAAATTATAAAAATACTGTTCTATCTTCTCCACAAAATGGAATTCAATAGCACCTATAAGTTCTTAACAGTTCCTAAATGTTGTCCTACTTAAACATTTTTTTGATATTTGGAAAAGAAATAGTCGCAGGGGACAGATCTGGATTATAAGGCGGATAGTCGATTTCTATGAAATCATATTCAGCAATGATAACTTTTGAAATTCCTCGTTTGTACATTGGTGCATTGTTGTGGAGCACTTGAATACCTTTTGTCAGTTTTCCTCGGTTTTTCACTTTGATAGGTTCTCTGAGGCGATAAATGAAGCTCGCATAATACTCTTCTATTGCCGTGCTACCGTTATTCAGATAATCAAACATTAAAATTCCTTGACTGTCCCAGAAAACTGTTGCCACTATGTTTCCTGCAGAAGGAGTGACTTTAAACTTCTAGAGAGAGCTGGAACCCTTAATATATCACTGCACCGATTCTTATTCAGATTCAGGGCTCTGGTTTCATCTCACGTGATAACTGGTTTGATTATAACATCTGATTCGTCTCTGTAGAGCGCCAGAAGTTCTTCAGATGTCTCTATTTGGACACGCATTTGAATTAGCGCAAGCATTCGCCGCTTCCACCTCGCACTAATCTTTGTCATTCCAAATCATTCGTATATAGTTCTGGAAACCGTGATTTCTCAAACTCCCAATAATGCTGCTGGTTATCATTTCTTTATCCTTGTATCCTCATGTACCAAATACTTGGTTTTTCCAATAATATACGAGGTGACCGCGATAACACGGCGGCCTTGACGGGGATCATCATCCAGTGATTTCTCCACTATGTTTAAACAATTTTGACTAAATCACAAATAGTTTATTTGGAAGGACAATCAGCTCCGTAAACAGTAAACATTTCTTCAAGAATAATTTTTGATGTTCTTCTTTGTTTTGTAAGGAATTTTGTTCCAGCTCTATATTCAATCTTATTGGGTTTAATATGACAGATGAAATAACTAATATTGCGGCGATTGTTTTGTAACTTGTCACATACGTTACGAAGATATATGTGATTAAGTAACAATAATGAAAAATTGAAGACTGTCTAGTCCTGGAATATAAATACAACCCCACGTTAACTTACACATGTTTACATGCAAATTAACGCGTATTAATTGTGGCGCCTTATGTAAAACAACCTTTACCAGCGAAATTCCAAATACACGCAGCATAGTTTCACATTATATTATAAAATATGACTTTAACTAACAAAATTTACCGTGGAATAAGAATTTCTAAATAATAAAAATTAAAATAGTTTATAAGGTCTTGTTTTGAAAAATAAATATTTAACGCTTTTAATTCAGTAAATATCGGATACTTTTCTTTATACATATTTAAAGTATAGGAATACATCAAGGTACAAAATAAAAGAGTAATTATTTCTAATTACTTTTCGCATGCGTATTCTTATTTCAGTTTTTAAAAATAATCATCTAAAATCTTAATATATTTTTAGGCTAATATATTCTCTGCCTAGTAATTTTTTGTTGCATTCGTTTTCTCGGCTATCAAAATGAATTTACGACAAATTCGACGCGAAATAAGGCCAACGAAAATCAGTCAATTACCAATGTTGCCGGTTATAGATAAGGACGGTAATGATGTTCTAACACCATGTATATACGTCGCAATCAGGACTAATGCAAGCAGGTAATAAATAAGCACATCATTTGACATATTATTAAATAATGTTATTTGCCATAATTATATATATTTTATTAAAATACGGCATCAGCGGAAAATTTTAAAAATAATGTATATAAGCTATCTAGATTTCGTATAAGGTTGTAAGCTTCTCCAGGGCAAAATATATTAAATTAAAGGCTTATAAATGTCAAATATTTTAAGAAAATTGTACACCATACGCCATAAGTATGTCACACGCATGCATATTTGTCGACATGGTATTGTGTCAGTGTCAGTCACGTGTAGTGGCGGTAGTTCCCGGATAGTAGTTTTGGGTGGTTGTTGTCGAAAATCGATTTCATAACGGAAGAAAAGGTGTTCCTATTAGAGCACTACTTCAACTCAAATGGAACAAGTGGCAGAAATTCATTGGGGGAAGATTCAAAAGGCAGCTCCGGACAACTCAGTTACGCTGTCCATGTTTGATAGATTGCGCCATACTAGCGTATTACGTCAATGGATAGACAGATGTGGTCGCCCAGAATTAATGTCGACAAATAATAATCCTGGAGTGTTCTCCATTAGGCGTTACAGCCGCCCAAGAGAAGTGTACAATGATTATCCTTAAAATAAGTAATTAATCAACAGCCTTAAAACCTTAGAGCCTTAGAACCTTAGAGCCTTAGAACCTTAGAGCCTTAGAAATGTGTTTTTAAAGTAAAGTATGTGCTTAGGGCTTCACTGCCATTTAATTTAATTTTCTTAGCCACTACAATATAATAAGGCCGATTCTAATCCAGAGCACTATACCTGTAACGTTAAGCACGTGTCATTTAAACAGGAGGTTACACTTTGAGAAATTTTAACCCAAGAAGTCTTAATAAATCATGGTTGTAAAACTAGTCGCTTTCTGGGGTTTATACAGCCAGTGCACTTTTTTATCTCTGCCACTGATTTAGTAATATTTAGGTTAATTTGAAATTTAATTACAATCTATTAGATAAACATTGTGATATTTTCATAAGCTTTAAAATCTTGTAGCTAGAACACAGTTAGTTTTACGATCATGGTTTATTAAGACTTTTTGTGTTAAAATTGCTCGAAGTATTACCTCTTGAAGTTATGACACGAACTTATGTTACATCCGGTATACTGAAAAATAATGTAAGTTCATCAACTGTAACTTGTTTTTCCATCTCATTTCGTGAACCTTTTATACCGCCCTCGTATATTGCTATTATTAGTTTTTGAACTTTACTAAAGTAAAGATTACAAAATCTGCAAGAGATGTGGAAAGTTTTCTAAAATCTTAATATATTTTCAAACAAGTTTTGCACTAATTATTAGAATTGCAGCGCCTATTTGTCCTAACAAATTTGCAATAACACTTGAAATTTGATAAGAAAAAGGCTAAAGCATGACATTTTGATTACATATACCTTCAGCAATTACAAGACTAAGGTACAGGTTAAAGTCCACTTTCATTGTATTGCAATTACTGTGTTGCATAATAGGCAAGTACCTATGTATGCATTCCTAAGAAAATTTATGTATGCTCAAAATTTTGAACTTAGAAAACTTTGTTTACCTGAATTGCAATAATACGTTTCCTGGTTGTCATGAAACAAAAAAGAATAAAATTATGATGTATTTTATTTTCTTGGATTCGGAATGTAGCATCTATATCGTTATTGTTGATGACAAAGACGAATTAGCGTCTGTGAAACGTAATTTATATGGTGTTCATACTTTTTTGTACCGAAATCAATATTTACTAGGCTTTCTTAACCATAGAAGTAGACTAATAATTGTAAAATCTAACTAAAAATAAATAATAATATACATGATATTTATTTGATATTATAATTTACTGAAGTATTTATACAACACATACTTTTGATTTGAAAAATCTTCAACACGGTGTAATTTCCACTATAAATTCTTAACCGTATAGAAATTACAAGATTCGTAGATTAAGAACAATGTAATGTATAATTTACTTCACAATTAATCGATATTTAAGAATAATGAAAATATTTCGAGCACATATACAGAATTTATCGCCTTACTGAAGCTTCACATTTAAAAACTTGAATCGATAGATCTATAAACATGCTGAATACAATTAACAACCCTTTTGCTTACTCAGAAATGTAGTTACTCAATTTAAATACATCAAGCCATGCTTCCAATCATGATATATTCTACGTCAATTTCTTATTAACATCCTATACCTAAAATTAACAAATTTTTCACATGTTAAATACTATTGAAAACGATGATTTTTTAATGCTTCTATAATCGAATTATAATTCATATGTAACAAAGAAAGGGTTATATTACACAATATTCAGTAAATTTTAAACGATCTGCTTTGAGAATATTTGTTGAAAATTACTGCAGAGGTATTTATCGTATATTTCCATTTTGCATATGTAATATCCTTCAATTATGTAAGCATAACATGTAACATAGAATTTTATGTTATCTTAACACACAACACGTGAGTTATTGTATTCAAAGTAGGGAGCGATTTGCAGTATAGCCTAAAGGCGGCAAACTTAAAAATACTTTCTATGCATTCAGCATTCAGAAACTGAGTAAATTAAATTTCTGTACATGTTACTCTCCTTTAGTTCATCGACAGTGATCATAATAGCAGTGCATGAAAACCATGTTTGATATTTTGATTAGTTAGGTAAATAAAACTACCTTATGCTTCCTTAATTATTTTAGAGGAAAATGTATAATTTTTGACAAATAATTTAAAATAGAAAGAAATCTTATATTAGACTAACGTATTCAAAGGTAAAAGAAGTGGACACCCTATACAATACAAAACAAAGGCATAGCCGTCGAATGGAGCGTTAAAACTGTTTTTGGCGTGTATTTATCACCGCAAAACTTATTTCTGATAAACTAAATTCAACAAAGAAGAAAATAATGTAACTCGTATAAACAGTATTAAGACGTTAAAATTATAATATCAACGCTTGCATTGGCTTTGGCAAGGATATAAACAGGTTTTATATCTATCCTTATGGGATATCTTCACATATCTCCTCAATCACAATTTTCACTTCTAGAGGAATCTCTGGCTGCACTAGCGGTCCTCTAATTCTACGCTGAAGTTGTTATCAAACGTGTTCATGATGTTTATATCTAGGCAAAAAGCTAGCTAGTTTGGCCTGTTGACCAACTTTTTTAAGATAATTGTTACTATTCTTGCAGCAGCTGGTCATGGATGATTATCAATTAGCATTAAGTTGTCGCCAATATACAGTGTGTCCGAGTTTCGAGGCCCACCATTGGCATCTCGGAAATCATAAGTGATACAAAGTCGGTTAAATAATAGAAAAGTTGCGCAGTTAGGAGCCCAGTTTAATGATGTTTTCATATTCCCCAATAGATGTATAGCCTAAAGGTAGAGGCAAAAAACCAAAAAAGTGCTTATTTCTTCTAATCGACATATTTCTTCAAGCAATAAAAATAGAGAAAAACGTCAAAAGAAAAAGTTGTAGAGACGATAGGTCTCTTTAGAATTATATTTATTTTGCGACTGTCATTTGTTTTGTTTCAGAGATATAACACAAATTTGCATTTTTTTAAATGGTATGCATGGTTAAGTTTTACATCAAAACATAGATTATTTTTTCTAGTTTTCAGCGATATAAGGGTTTCCCTACTTATTTTTAAAATTAAGTAAAGTATAGAAAAAAAAGTATTTCATAATTTTGCTTATCTAGTAGGGAGTGAAAAACAAACCACTTTAACAAATGACACTCAAAACAACATTTTATCAATTTGGCAGCGGTATACTGAAGTCTATAGCACATGAAAACAAAGGGTAACCCGATAAAAACCAGTTAGTTAGTAATTCATTAACGCAGTACTCCAACAGTTATTAATAGTTAATTATTTAGTTTTACAGCATATTTTTCACTTTAAATTATATTTATTACATAGTGTTCTCGAAATTATTGTACCAGCAAGTAAAAACACGGTGGTAGAGTCTCTTAACATTCAATTTAATTTGACACTTTTACCAAAACAAAAAAAAATTTAAGAACATGATATTTTAATAACAAGCTAGAACACAAAACACAAAGTAAATGGAACAGAGAACTAAAAATACATAGGTAACTGTTAAATAAACGATCAAAAACCAAACGTAAAATACACTACAACAAATGTTCAACATGA
>JAHWXV010529927.1:0-12750 GCA_024586415.1 Phrixothrix hirtus | reverse complement strand
TTTTACAGTTTGATGGCTTTTCACTTGTGCCGAATTAAGTTTTAAAATTCGTGCCATTTTTAGGAGGAATCTTCTTCTTTATATTATTTATATTAAAATAGCTTCTAATATAAGCAATAGATGGCTCTGCCATTATTTGTTACTTTAATCTTATTTTTAATAAAAAATTCAAGAGTCGAACTGGCGGTATCGCGATGTAGCATAATTTCTTTTTTTTTGCAATCTTTTACGATCTTCTGG
Organism: Phrixothrix hirtus; assembly: GCA_024586415.1. NCBI lineage: Eukaryota > Metazoa > Arthropoda > Insecta > Coleoptera > Phengodidae > Phrixothrix > Phrixothrix hirtus. Next base: position 12,510 of record JAHWXV010529927.1, on the reverse strand, counting down.
TAAACATTTCCCAACATCATTTAGCTATAACAGTTATTTACCTATATAGCTTATTGCATTGGCCAAGCCCGTACGATTAAAGAAAATTGCGTACGAAACCCTTTTTGCTACTGTATGGGGATTTCCAACTTTTTTTGGTGTCTCACAAAACTCCTGTCCCTCTCAAATTCTTTAAACCACTAATAAACGATAGCTAAAGAGGGTGCTTGCTCAAGCAAAGTTGAATTCAAACTTTCTTTACACTCATATATACCCAGACCTTTGCTAAAGTCGTAGTAAATTACTCTTCTATAATGCCCTCGTGTTAACTTCATAACTTTACTGCCTTCCTTAATTAATTAATACATTTACATATTCTTTGTTTCTCAATAAATTCGGCTTTAGCCCTGTAATAACAATGTATACCGTGTGGAAAGCAGCAAGCACCGCATAGGTAAATATATAAGAGCAAATGAGATGGAACAATTAGATGCGTTTATGGAAACAAGGTAGTTTTTATCAAGCAACAAGCACATAATCTCACATTACATTATCTTGAACAGCTTAACTGTACGTACAAAATCAAATTATATTGTATCGAAATTTTACTAGAATTTATTAAACAAATGTAACGAAAATCTCAACTTATTAAACAGTATTGTATTTACGAATGATTGCTTCTATTTAATCCCAATTAATATGCGCTAATTTTAAACTGCAGGACTAAACATTTTACTGCTGAAGATTTGCTTTATTTATCGTTTCATTAAGGATTATTTCCAAATGGGTCTTCTTCGTCAGTTTGCAGGGGTCCGTGAAGTTAGCACGCCTTCCAGAGGCACTAACAAAAATTTTTCAGCCAATCGTTAGTGCTTCTTAGTGCCTCATTAAAAAAATTTACCACAACAAGCGTTTTCGAAAAAACGACAATTCAAAGTGACGTGCTAAGTTAACGTTTTGTTAAAATCACTAAAGAAATTTTTTCAGCCAATCGTTACTGCTACGTTAGTGCTTCTTACTGCATCATTAAAAAAATTTGCTACACCAAGTGTTTTCAATAAAAACGACAATTCAAAATGGCCTGCTAACTTCACGCTTCGTTGAAAGCATTAAAGAAACCTTTTCAGCCAATCGTTAGTGCTTCTTAGTGCCTCATTAGAAAAAGTATATGTAGAAAAGTAGATTTAGATATAAAATTACTTATTCAGTGGTCTCGGAAATATAACAAGACTTTGAGGGCGTTTTTTATGTATTAAAAATCTTGCATGAGAAAACATTTGATTTTCTTGTGTTACCTTTAAATTTAATTTTAAGTTTTAGGATGTTATTTATTAAAATATGTTTCAGAAATTATATTTTGAACAATTATCCATCAAGATTATTAACCACACTATGGAGGTCTGCTTATTAGTCGTTTCTGGCAATTTTCTCAGAGAAACGGTTAAAACAAACAAAGAACACTAATGCCCTAAGAAATCTAGTAAGGGAAAATCGTAACAGAAATTTTCAAGATAACCTCAAAAGACCGAAAAATAACATACATATAGTGGCACTTCCGGTTAACCGATTTTAATAAAAATTATAGCGTGCCCTTTGTGCAGGTATTATTCTTAAATATGAAAGTTCAATTTTCTACGACTTTTTGTTTTTGTATTATATTTACAACAAACATATATACACCCATACGCCCTATATAATATTTAAAAACACTACTTTTGAAATTGCGATACCCGAAATAGTGTTTTCATTAAAAATCTATCTATTTTAAAATTAAATTTAAAATTTGGATGAGTTCGAAGACGGCCTTGTACTATATTTTATATACATTATTTTTTTATAAATATATGAGTTTATTAATGAAACTTAATCCAATTGAGATATTTATCATAGAATTTTCGATATCCAGTTTTTAGTGGAAATACATGTTTTCGTTCTGATATTTATATTATACGACAGCAAGATTTTCGTTAAAATTGGATAACTGGAAGTGCCATTTTATTCATATTGCTTTTGTTTTTTGCGATTTCCTCGAAAACGTTATAATGATTTTCTTTACAGTTATTGCGTTTCTTAGGCCTTTGGCATCTTTTCATGTATACAAATTAGCTTCTCTGGGAAATTGCATGAATCTTGTAATTGGAGGTAGCTGAAGAGTTGAGAAGGGCTGCGAATGGTTAGTAATTGGATGGGTGACCATTAATGTGCACCATTTAAGTAGAATTATTTCTATTGTTTATTCATTTAGTCTACTTTAAACCGATTCTAAATATATGTCTAAATGCTTATCTTACTGAAAATCCACATAAATATCCTTATTTACGACTTCGAAAATAGTTGGAACTTTCATAATTGGTCTTCATTCAAAAAATTAACTTTTGTAGCATAGAACAAGAAACATGCGTGGTCATATTTTCATTACACTAACGGAATACCAACAACTAGCATACAAATTTTAGTTAGTGCTTTTAATGAAACGTGAAGTTATCACACCATTTTGAATTGTTGTTTTTTCGAAAACGCTTGGTGTGGCAAATTTTTTGAATGAAGCACTAAGAAGCACTAACGAAGCACTAACCATTGGCTGAAAAAATTTCGTTAGTGCTTGCTTTCAACGAAGGACGAAGTTAGCACGCCTGTTTGAATTGTCGTTTTTTCGAAAACGCTTGGTGTAGCAAACTTTTTTATTGAGGCAATAGAAAGCACTAACGAAGCACTAACGATTGACTGAAAAGTTTTTGTTAGTGCCTCTGGTAGGCGTGCTAACTTCATGGACCTATTTTGTAGTGCTATTATACGATTAAAATAAGGTTTGAACCCTAACGGTTGTAGTAACGGCGTCAATCATACACGCTAATATTAATGTGCTGGTTTAAACATTTTGAAGCCGAAAATTGCAAATGTTATTTACAGTTAAATTAAGGGTCATTTTTAAATAGGTCTTCTTCGCCAGTTCGTATACGAAAAAAATAGGTTTGAGACCTCCATATATAAAAATGGTTGAACTTTCGGTTAATATGACACATTGTAAGTAAAATGTAGAAAGAACGAAAATAACGTAGGCATGCATATCCGTACTTCCAAAATTATATTCTGGTGGCAGTTGTGGAATTCTGGCAGTTCTGTCGATATTTGTCTAGCGTTCTAAAATTTGAAAGATATTTGTTTCCATTTGTTTAGATTTCATTATCATTTTTCTCTTATGGTTTTGAGGGTTCTTTTATTTATACTGATTTAGGTATATTTTGGCTGACAACGTGCCAGATGAAGGAACTGTGGTACATATTTAGTATTTTGATTGTTTTTTTAATTTACTGTATTTTTAACGTATTCTATATGTTCTTGGTTGTTGTTTTACGTAGTATAGTAATAGGGAATAGTTTAGTTGTTGCACTTATTGTTGTATTAGAATTCATGTAAGTATCTAGATTACGTTGCTCTCTATCTTATAATCCATTTTTATTTTTCTACTATATTTACTAGAGGAAAATTATGTCACATTCAGCATTGATAAAGGAATAGTATGAAACGATTACTTGTTTAGATGTCTCGCAAGCACATTATTACAATTTGAAGTATTTTTGCATATTTTGAAGAAAAGCAAACTGCTGAAAAGGCGGAAATGCATTGAACAGCAGTCATATGCGGAAAGTGTAGTAGATGGATGAAATATCAACTGCAAAAGGCAAAATTATTGCAAGCATAAGAAGCATGCGTACAAAATTGAGATCATCTATGTTTGTTAATTGTATGTACGTACTGTAGATACTAATAGTTAATGAATATAAATAATATAGAAATATCATCAAGTAAAATTGCGATTTCTAGATGAAAATTGTTAAAATTTCATTTATAATCATAGTAGAATTAATTTAAGGGGACACTAAAATAGGCAATGCGTTAAAATTTGATTTAGAATTATAAGAAAGTTAATTTAAGTGAATATTTAAAATAATAGATACAGTACGGAAATTCCTAAGTTCAACATATGATTACAACAGTTTATGCAAATAATACGTATTTATAACTCCATAACACTGAATTTGGTAACCTAAGTAAGCAATGACCACAGCAGAATTATGCTGAATTTCATAAACGCAACAAAGTTAATTAAATTACGTAAAATGTAGAAATATTAGGATATCTTTCAAACTAATTGGGATTAAAAAGTGAATTAAAACATTATGTAAGGATAATAATTAGATATTAATGCTCATAAATCAAACTAAATTCATCTTAAGTCTACCAATAAATACAAATATCTATTACAATATTAATGATAGGAAAACTGTAATAATAATATCTTACATATAACACTAAAACGGTAGTAACATAACATATAGACAAACTATTTTTGTAAATAAAACATTCATGATCGAAGTTTATTGCTAAGATTATTGAATTACCCCTTAGGAAACCAAAGTCTTAAATTTGGTGCATGAGACCGTGAATAACTCATAGGGATACACTATTGCACTAAGGGCACCCAAATCTTTAAATTTAGTATATAAGACTGTGCAGCACTCTTAACTACAATAAGTTACTCGCTCCTTTTTACAAGGTTACCGCGGTAACAAAGACAAAAACATTTCATCTTTCACTATAAACCAAAATAAAAGTTCATTGTGGTCAATAGCTAGGAAATAGGTTAACCGCAAGTAATTTTGGTAAAACCATAAAAGCAGTTTATCGAAGGCAATTTCCAACACCTCTATTTAATACGTTAGCAGGTAAGTAATATTATTTGTTTCATTAAAATGTGACGTTAAATAAGTACCTATAATTTAGATGGAGTAAGGTAAATTCAATGAATCAGAAGCAACAAAAGAAAATCCATCGAATAATTTGAAGCTCTTCCTAACATAAAAGTCAGACGCACAGGTTATATGGTTATATCAAAATTCAGTATTCGGTACTAGTCCAGATGAATTAGTTGATGATAATAATGTTACGGAGATAAAATTACTCATATTAATACAGACATACAAACTTGAAAAATATTTAACCATAACGGCTATATTGTTAAGTTGTAATGCACCTATGCTCTACATCAAGTTTGCCTTTTTTTTGTTAAATAATTAGTTCAGTAATTTCAAAGTACAAACTCGATGTTGAATTAGGGCATATTCACATTAATTGTACATATTTAAATTATTTAAAAGCTTTTTTAACTCAATACTAACAGAACATCCTGTAGATATTTCATTTAATTATTGCTTATATAATTATCGAGTATTAACCCATTATTATGTTCATTTATTTGTTTATTTTTACTTTTCAATTAACGTCGCATTTATTTCAACTAATATTAGGTATATTTTAATGTTTCTTGTATGAAATAATCTAAGAGTTCAAGATTCTTAACCTAAATCAACAAAACATTACGTATGTGGGTTAAGGGATTTGAACTTTGTGTATAAACAATACGATTGTGCCGACCTGATTAGATAACCTTATGTTGGTTTTAACCATTGATGGAATATTTTACATTATATTAATTAATTTAATTGCCTTATTTCAATTAAGATGTAGTTTATTTATTTAAGGATTCATTTGTATTTATATCCGCTATATTGTGTATAATTTTCATCCAGTTATTCCATGTAATTTAGACTGTAATACTATTTTTGTCAAGTACTTTCAATCAGAAACAGTACTATAAATGCTTATTACTACTATTTCAAGAGCATAAAATTATGTATCTGATACTATATTAATTTATTGCTAAAATTGTTAAATCACCGAATTTAAGGGCTAGAAAGTTGTTTCTCCTTGAAGTCCCAGATAACCATTTTATATAAAAGCCGCCGGGTGAAATTCGATTCTTCAGAGCCAGCTCTACCACACTAGCGGTAGAAGATGCTCCTTGAGTAATTTAAAATTATTTTACCCCATAATCACGTGGTGAATTAGTTCTATTTGTAGAGTAAATTTCGGAATTGTTAAAATTGCTAAAATCCGTAATATTACTTTTCATAGTTTAAATTTAAAGTAAACGAAACAACCGTATTTAAATACAGGCCGCATTTTCCCCAAATTTGGAGGGAAGAAATACTCTGTTACAATTTCTAACGTAAAGCTCACGAAGGTTGATAACCCGTACATTTTGTTTTGAATTAAGCAGAAAATATTCTATTCTGTTTGGCTAAGGATTATTTATTCAGACGCTTATCGTATTGTTGAGAAGCATTACGGTTCCTCTCCGTAAAGAGTTTAAGCGGGGCCCTTTTAGTTGGACCCTTAGCTCCTCGTAGTGATATAACCCTTGTCGACGTTGCCGCTCCCCATCTTCTAAACAGACCTTAGTCAAGTGCAAATAATCCAGCACCAAACAACAAATACGTAACGTAAAGTACACACGTCAAAACGACACTTTTGCAATAATAAATAGAACCGCTAACGTACAACAAACCATCGCCATCCTGCTAGTCTTATACCCTTAGATCGATCGAATCAATAGTAACTAATATCAGTACAAAAGTGCACTAGTATGACACCTAGTATCCGAAATTGAAAGAGAAACAACCGCTAGCTAATTTTAAAAGGTTATATGAAGAATGCATTTCAAATGTTGTAGAATTCACTTTACTGTGTTAATAAATGATTTTCTGTTGTAAATATTTATTACTGAAGGTATAATTATACAAATAAATAATAAAGGCTTATACAGAATAGACAAAAATGTCAAAGTATAGCTCAACTTAGAATAACAAGCGTGCAAATATCATGAATCTCAAAGTTAATTACAAACAGTGTTAATTAGAATAAAGTACATTCATAGTGCTTTAAAATTAAATTCAAATAAACTTAACAGTTTGAAGGTATACACCGAGCTCTATAAGTAGAAGAAAAGTACAATTAGCTTACTGCACTAATTAAGCTAAAGTCGTAACGAAATATATATACAGAGTACAACAAATTTAAAATAGTAAATAACCTTAAACCATAGTTTAAGTAAGTTTTAGATAGTTTCCGCAGCATCCGAACAACAGTTCTGGATCCACACTCCGACTTGAAAGCTAACTCGCGGTATTAGTAACGCTGTTAAAGCCCCAGCTGTATACGTTATAAAGTACGCTAATTGAAATTTTGAAATCAATGTTACGCATAATTACTGTCAACAAGTTCAGGGTCAGTTACATATTTCAAAGCATTCTGTGTATTATTTAAATATTTGGACAACTATAGATTTTGTTATTGTGAATGGGGATGTAAACCCTACTGGAAAAATTGTTTATTAAAATTAGAAAATTTTTATTATACACATTATATAAAATACATAATTTGTAATATTTGAATTAAATAGTATAAAGTTTACTTCTACATTTATTACTTTATATACATTTCCATTTGTATTGATTTACTACTTTAACTTGTGTATTGTAGTTCGATTTCTTGTGTTAGTGGATAATTCATATTTGCTAGATACGCACAAACTTTGAAAACTTCATCTGAATGTGGCCGCAACGATGCTAGTATGAATTTTAAGATTCTATATACTTTTATTCTGTGAATTCTAGCCTTAACTAATGCTGCGGTTTGTTTTGGTTCTTCTATACTAAACTGAGCATTCAGTAAAAATGATGGAATATTTAGTGCCACGACTGGTGGTAAAATATCATTAATCAAAAAGCATATATCTGTTAATAATAAATTCTAATTACCCAAAAGTTCTTGCTATTTCTTTATCTGATGAACTTTCAACATATACATCACTAACGAACACAATTAATTTAGTAGAAGCAACACTAATTAGTACCTTTAAGGTATTCTCACGTTTTCAGTTGCAGTAAGTTTGTTTCTGTTTATCAATAGACCTTGCAGTCTATTGCAATGCGGCAATTCATAAATGTAGCAAATATCGAAAGTAAGCATGTTTTGTTTTTCGTAGTTGATGAGACCGAAGCTGCTAATATTCGATCGTATAAGAGTTGTTTGAATACATGTACTCATGTTAGTATGATGTTGGACCCGATACTTTACGATATTTGGGACCTTACTGCTAAATCTTCCTGCATTCAGTCAAGTTTCAATTTTATATTGATCTTCTTTCGATAAATTTTCAACTGTCCATCAAAAATAATAATTCATATTAAAATTTGTAACGTAAGAACATAATGCTTAAATTACTGTAACATTTTATAGTCCGGTGTATAATCCACAAGGCGGTCGTTAAATATTATTGTATTGTAACCAAAAGATGACGAGATATTATTAGTTCTCTTTTCTAAATCTTCAACTTGTATTTCAGAAAACAGTTTTCAGCCTCTAAAACTGTTTTTTCTCGATATTGCTATGTTACTCTGTCTGGAGTGGTTGGGTTGGCACCGCAATATTATTGTTTCTATTAATATGAATCTTTACATTTCACAACTACTGTCAATAGTAAGCATTTGCTGCTTTTCTATAACATGCTAATGACCTCCACTAATTTCATACACTAAAATACATATTTTATTAAATTTTGAATAAAAGTTTTAAAAGTAACATAACAAAATGTAAACAATTACATCTTGCGCTTTTTCCTTTGTTCTGGTAACGGAGCAGAAATTGCTGAAAGTTATTTCGTTTATATAATGTAGGCAAATCGCCCCTGTTCTTGTATACGAATAGCAGGAACACATCACCAAAAATCGATTTGGTTTTCGATCTGCACCTCAACTATACAATATTATGTACTACTTACTAAATTTTTTAATGATCGCAATCTTGCACATAACAAGGACCCATGCTTAAGTTCTTTTGTCTACCAAATGATGAATCTGACGTGGTTTACTTACGATGGCACATACCGAATGTAAATTATGTGTGGAACCGGTCTGATTATTTCAATTTCGTTTAAGATAGAAATGTAAAATTTGGTGCAGGTACAGCTTTCAAAGTTCTCTGCGACCTCCATAATCTTAAACTCTATTACTTACAATAGCTAGACCTCCATAACCAACTTGATAATTTTTTTAAGTAGCAGGGGTATTTTCAGGTATTTTCAGGAAAGAATTCAGTGATATTCCACTTTCTATGATTATTATTTTTAAAAATAACCTTGCTATTCTAAATTACAGACTTAGAATCGTTATTTGCCAGATAACTAAATAAACTTGTAATTAGTAGGCATTGAAAATAATGCATTGTTTATGTTATGGTTGACAAAAGGTTGACAGGCTGAAATTGTTCTCGGAATTGATTTGTGGGTTTATTATGGAAAGTCTTACAGAAAAAGAAGGGATAAAAATTCTTAAGATGATAGGATACGGTTGTTCAATGTGGCACACCCTGATCGCAATCCTATCTTCAAATCTACTGTTACTAAAACGCTAAAATGTTTTACTCAAACAGGTAATGTTAATGAGCATCCAAGATTAGGTTGTCCAAGAACTGTCACAAACGTTGAGAATTCTTTGAATGTTATGCTGGAAGTTGTTGATACGCCGAAGACTTTGCTACACCAACTAACTGTAAACCACAATATCTCCAAGCAAAGCGTCTTTAATATCTTAAAACGTCAAAAATTCCATCCTTATAAGGTTCATTAGGTACACGAATAGTTAAGTGAAGACGACTTCGTTAGAAGATTGCAGTTCTGTGAAAGAATGATGAATCGACTAAATGAAGATTCAAATTTTCTCAATAACATCCCATTCTCAGACGAAGCTGCATTTTTTTAAATGGCTAAGTAAACAGATAAAATTGCAGATATCGGGCAGATAGTAATCCTCGGTGGATGTATGAATCGCACACGCAATTTCCAGAAAAAGTAAGTGTTTGGGCAGATGCGTAGTGGTGAAACTGAACTAACACTTTTCTGTTAATTTTGATTTAACCAATTCCAAGACTAACTCTTAACTTACGACAAGTTTTACAAAATGCTGAAAATTCTTTTCATTTTTAACAGGTATTATTAATCAGAATATTATTGGCCCCATTTTTATCGATATTTACAATTACTGCAAGAAGATATTATCCCTAGTCTTGCAATATTGTACCCAAATGAACACAATCCTCACCAAATCAGTAATACAGTTTGATTTCAACAAGATGGAGCCCATCCACATTATGGCCGGGACGTTCGGGATTACTTAACAGCTGTTTTTTCCGAAAAGTGAATTGGACGTCGCGGATCCAGCAAATGGTCACCGATATCACCGGAATTAACTCCACCGGATTTCTTCCCGTGGAGTTACCTGAAACATGATATTTACAGCCATAAATCGGACAACTTAGGTGAATTAATTCAACGAAATCGGAAAGAAGTAGAAAACACGGCTCAGGATTTTATCATCAATTCAGTTCATGGAGTACTTAATCGAATTCGTTATTGTCAAGAAGTGAATGGAAAGCAATTTGAACATCCTTTATAAATATTTAATTCTTTTTCCATTGTTTTTTAGGTATTTTATTATTATTGCTTAATAATTGTTGTTTAAAATTATTACTAGATGATTTTGTGTTTTATTTATTATTTTACAGAATTGTGATTTCTGGTGAAGATTATCTTTATTTCGTTCTTGTATAAGATGAATTTGCAAGTTTAAAGTATAGTTTTAACTTTGAACATAACAAAACGTAAACAATGCATTGTTTTCAATGTCTGCTAATTGTAAGTTTATTTAGTTATATAGTAAATAACGATTCTCAATCTGCAATTTAGAATAGCAAGGTAATTTTTAAAAATAATCATAGAAAGTACCATATCACTGAAATTTACTTGAAAATACCTTTCAAATGGTGCCATACTCGACCCCCCTTGCCAAATTATCAAGTTGGCTATGGAGGTGTAGCTATTATCAGTAATAGAGATTAAGATTAAGGAGGTCGCAGAGAACTTTACGAGTGCACCTTTACCAAATTTTACATTTCTATCGTAAGCGAAATTGAAATAATCAGACCGGTTTCATAGACAATTTACACCCGATATGTATGACTTACCTATAGCAAATATAGTCTAGAATAAAAATAAACAATCAATTATAAGATAATGATCCACGTGGGCTAACTACCTACGTGAATTCTAACACAACAAGTAAACTATTTACTATTACTACATTATGTAAAACTACAACCACAAGATTATATTAAAGCAAGATTAGACAAGAATGTATGAAATAAATTAAAAATACTTCCTAACTGAAGTAAGTTAAAAAACAATTTCAATTTTAATACCCCAGTTCCTTGACCAGCTAAGTTATCAACTAGTAAATACCCAAACCGTTACAAATAAAAGAACTATCAAATATATAAGAGAAAAATAATAAAATAATCTGAACACATGAAACATACATCGCATAAGGATTATCGGTAGAACTATCAGAATTCCACTACTACCAACGTAATACAATTTTAGAAGTTATTTTCGAATTGAATAAGCTTGTGTACATTTTATTTATAATGTATAATATTAACTCAAAGCTAAAACATAAAGGCATTATATATGGAGAGCCCAAGCCTATTTTTTTCATATAAGAGAACTACAAGCTGGCGAAGAAGACCTATTCGAAAATGGCCCTTAATGTAATTGTAGACAAAATTTGGAATTTTCAGCTTCAAAATGTTTAATGTAGCAGATTAAAATTAGCGCGTATGATTGATGCCATCACTGAAAGCGGTATTGTTACTACAGTGAATTAGCAATATATTCGTATCTAGGCGCAACTTATTTCTTTCTATACGGTATAAGAACGTGTAAGCTGGGCCCGATTCACTTGAATTAATAATGCTTAAATATGACGTGTGCTTACAAACAGATGTTGTGTTATAATATTTCTAAATAGAGCCTAATACTAAATTTCTGTGTAAATATTATTAATTCAATGAGAAGTCTAATTCCAACAGTTTATTTATTTATTAGAAACCTATATAACAAAATTAATTAACACCATATATACCAATAAAAAGCATTTCAGAAATTATACTTAAAAAAGCGCTAATCGGCATCATATGAATAATTGAGAATTAATTGTTTGAATTAATTTGGGGTTTATAGTATGGCAAAATTGGTTATGACATTTGTTATGACAGCAGCGGAAAATTCCGTTATATTAGCCTAAGAATTATTGACGACTTCAAGGGGTGCTGCATTATTCTTGAGGTCATAGGTTGGATATGAATAAGATTTACAATTTAGGTTTCTAGCTTAGTTCTGAAATTTGCAGTCGTTCATAAAGGAAGTGTAAAAAGGGTGATTTATATAGAATTATTTTAAATCATATGCTATATTAGTAATAAAATTTTAATGCGCCCTACGTTTAATATATATTACACCAAATTTAAATACTTGAAATGTACAGCCTAAATTAATATTTTGAATTTAATCTTGGATATGTGCAATTTTAAGGAATTTTGTAGATAGCTTAGTTTAGTCGGTGTAGACCAAATTGTTTAATTTTAGGATTAAACAGAATTTTTCATAAATAGCCACCATTTTAAACTACATACTGTTGTTGATGCCATCAATAAAAATAATTATTAATTCACATCAACATGTCTAAGAATCAGATAAAAGTATATCAAAATTCTTAAACATCGAAAATGTGTTTT
>JAHWXV010529909.1:0-12663 GCA_024586415.1 Phrixothrix hirtus | reverse complement strand
GCAACAAGCAATATCTAATAAATATACTTGTATAACTATTACAAATTTAATTAAATTTTTCAATTGAAATGGGCTTTATCAACTTCTGAAATACTAAATGTAAGCAAACTTACGCACTTCATATTTTATTTTATTTAAAAAAAGTGCTTCCTCTTTAAATACAATGTAGGATGCGCAGCTTGAATAGGTTTAAAGTTATTTAAAATACTGTAACAATTCGGAGAATTCAAACCCGTAGGCAGACGTAGGTACTTAATGAACCAAACGTATGTCGCTATATGGATAATGCGTTTTACCTGTTTTATAGAGAGCAGTAGCGGCGGCCAGCCCTAGCTTTTACTTGCGACATTACTTTTCTCCACCGGTGTACATGTATTGCTAATAGAAGTAGCTATACTTTTAGAACATTTCCTGTATACAAACGAAAACTTCGACAATACATGCTCACGTTTGCAATGAGACAGTCTAGCTGTCTTTGACATCTTTACTTTTTACCATTGATAATAAGCGCTTCTAAACGAGCGTATATTTGCAATTCCCTTTAACAGGTCCTTTTGAGAAGAATTAAGGTTCATTCATTTTCAATGTTTTGAAAATGTTACAACCGTTCTTATTGTGTCAAAAACCACTTGTACCGAACAAGTTTATGGTCAATTTATTGTTTTGATTATATAGTGAAACTTTACAAATTCGTTAAATTTTTTATGTGTGGATCTAATTTAATTACTTTTGATAGGTCCGCCTGCTATTTTAAATCTTTCATTTATACTCGTACTTATGCCAATTTATAATTATTTTACAGCTAGTGTTTGTAATTTAGATATATAACAAAAAGGTAAAGAAAACATAAAAGGCGAGAAACACTTTAAAAATACGTTTGCTAACTGATTCTAACATCGTCAACTATTACTCCAGATCTATGGTTTTTCTGATTAAATAAACCTAAAGCTAACATACAGAGTTAGTCATAATATGTGGCGCACTTTTAAATTGTCTTACAAGTAGTACAGAACTGGTCTATTTTTTAATAGTCTCTAAGTATCGTATGTCATTTAGAAATATTTGAACCGCGTCTTTTTTCATGACGAACTGCGATACCGTAAAGAAGCAATTATTATTTTAATTAAGCGTGAATGCCATTTTAATTAATTTGAAATCAATGTCTTAGAACAACACGCAAAATGTGCTCCTGTTTATTGGAAATAAAAAAAGCAATAAATTAGTCCCAAATTTTGTCGAGATACACAGTGTCCCCATCAGATTTCACTATCTCTATTTTTCGAAATTTAGACATATTTAGAAAGCTAACACATTTGATATTTCTTCATGTTTCGGAAAACAAAATATTTTTTCTTCTAATTCTCCTATTTTCAGATGGAAAGAAATGTATGCCACTTAAGACCATAGCGTAGATGGTGTTGCTCGACATGTTCGTTAAGTTTCAGTTTACAATGTGGTTTTCAATATATAACTGTCATCGTTAATATCATTTTTTATATATGACGATCTAGAATTAATTATCACTCTGAAATCTTTGAAATCACATTGATGAAACTTTTCTTCTTCATTTTTCTGCGATTTGGAAAAGTTTCTAAATGAAATTAAAAAAGTCGGTCAGCTATTAATTCAATGAAATTTTGGAAGCGAAAAATTTGTTTAGTAAAATACCAATTCATTTCAATTATACTTTGCCAGGCAAAAATGCTGTTATAACATAAATTTAAATAAATATCTCAATTTTGAAAAGAACATGTTTAATGAAGAAGATAATTTAACGACAAGACTTCATCAGAGTACACATTGCATATTGAATAACCTGTCGTACAACTTGTGGTACAACAAGATTCCGCAATATTAAAATAACCTTCTTCATTATATAATCATTATTTTAAAACTCGGATGTTTACTGACAAGTTAATAACATAATTCAAAGCCTTCGTGAAATATCGTCCATGATTAATTTTGCTATCTTCTAGCAAAGCAAAATTATTAAATACATAGATATGCATTACAAATAACGCACCCTCCGTGTAATTTAAGATAATTGAGTTTAAATATCTCAGTACTACCCACGTAGCTGAATTATTGAAAAATAAATCTCAATTTCCCTGCAAAACGAAATCGTAAACAATTCTTCCGTAGGCAACTTAAAGTATTTATTGCAAATGTAATTGAAAATTATAATTAGATATTACCATGTTTGCTTTATTGTCAAGCTTAGATGAAGTTCGTTAAAAACGTATTTCATTTCGAGAAAAATAAAATTGCAACACGAGGGTGAGTCCAAAATTAATTTCGTGAATCTCATGAACTTGCAATCGGTTACCAATTCATATTTTTTATTCCAGCAGATGACCTAATTATACCTTCTTTTATTACTTTTCAGTATTAAAGACAAGTCTTATATTACAATCCAGTAGTACGTATTACTCTCCAATTTTCAATTGTATTGAATCGATGAATGACAAATAGACCCAAGGTTTACACGGCTGAGTGCGGGTAGTCCTAAAAGAATAGTTTAAACAGTATTCAATGATATAGACAGCTAGTATGAAAACTAACGTTATTTTTCATTATTTTCTAAAGCAGATCAGCTTCTTAGTACTAATCGCATTTACAACAAAAAACATTAATTGCCTAAGAAAAAACATTACAAAGCAATAACCTCGTGCTTTGCAAAAAAAATGTTAATGTTTCTGATAAATATAATTTTAGCTGAATTAATCAAATTATCTCTTGTCACATTACAATAAATCAGCAACTTTTAAAATGGTAATCCAATATCTCTGACCCAATATTCAAATTTCTGAAGTCCTTTATCATAGATGTGGAAAAATCATTCTCACTAAAAGTAGAACAGCGTTTCCTTACCAAAATAATTTCTAAATACATCAGGTTGAGGTCAAAATGTTAAAAATATTACCAACTAGGTATTGATTATTTAAATTTATCTAATACATATTAACAATAAACTTTGTCATCAGAAAGTTATTTTTAATCTAAAAGCCATAGACTGTTTAGTTTAATTTAAAATAAATAAATGATTTCTTTTAATCGACAAGTTTTAAGGGGCTCTCGATTTGGTGATGGGACCACGTAATGTGTCCTTGTTCCATATGTTAGAAAAATTTGAACCTAAGGGTGTTTAGTTCACATTTTTAAAGTCCTGCTATAAACTAGATTTCAAAGTATTACCAAATTCTCATAAAAAGAATCGATCACCCAAAATACTAATTTTCAGTTCAGGTACTTTAGCCAAAATCGTCACTTATTCGTCCAATTGTCTTTCGTAGTCATTGCAAAAGCTATGACACATAAGTTACAAAACTTTGGCATATAGAAAATTTTGTTGAGTTAAAATCGTGATATGGTGTAATTAACAAAAGTAGGAACAATTGCTTCAAAACAAGTGCCACAATAAACTGGTATTTAAAATAGAAAACTATTTTTTTTATAAAAATAAATACAGGGTGTCACATAAGTACGAGCCGCTAATTCAGGAGCGTACTCTAGATGTAAATCTAAGACGAAATTACTCATTATTTTTTTTTCTAAAATACTTCCTAAGAAAGACAGCTCTCTAAAGATGGCGCCAAAAAACGCTTTTTCGATCACAGCTATCAAACGATGTGAGATAAATTGATGAGATTTTGGATTTACATGTCTATCCAATTTACAACAACAGTCCTAAATTAAAATTTCAAAATGCTTCTCTCGCCGTTGTACTAAAATTCGCCGGTGCACCATCGTGCATAAACCACATTTGTAGCCTTCTTGCTATTGGAACATCTTCGAAAAGGGGAGGGTAAATCATTTTCTAAAAATTGTCTGTATGCCGCTCCTGTTAGCCGCTGTGGAAGTATAAAGGGTCCAATTATGAAATCGCCAATTATTCCTCCCCAAATATTAAGTGAAAACTGTCGCTGGTGTCGACTTAATAATTGCCCGAGGATTTTCGCTTTGCCATTGATGAAGATTATGGTAATTGATTATACCATTTCTGGTAAAACTTGCCTCGTTGGTAAATAACACAAACTGTGGAAAATTAGGGTCAGCTGCACACTTCTGTACCAAACAGTTACAAAATGCTACTCTTGGCGCAAAATTTGCTTCAAGAAGTCCCTGAACTTTTTGGTAATGGTATGGGTAGAGTTGATTAAATCGTAGAATTCGCTAGAAAGTCATGCGATTAACACCTTCCGCCAAAGCAAGTTGTTTAATCTTCTTCAATTTTCTCAAGCACATGGTCTTCTAATGCAGGGTTTCGTATTACGGCTGATCTGCCAACACTGTCCACTTTTCTTGAAATTAAAGATCATCTTTCCCTTAGCCGCGCATGAATTGTTTGAAATAATTTTTCGCCAGGTAACCGTCTGCCAGAAAAAGGCCCCGCATAGAGTCGCCTTGTTTTACCGCGGTTGCAGTTTGCAAGACCATACATTAAATGCATATCTGCCATTTCTTCATTGAAAAAATTGACCATTTTTAGAGCTTATCACATAGCACCTACCCACAAAAACAAATTAACAGCAAACTAATAGCAGTTACCGACAACAATTGATTTAATACCAATTGACAGCAGCTTGTCTTTTGTTTGATTGCTTTGTTACAACAGCCACTTAAAATTAGAAAACACAGTTTTAGCAACAGCCTTTTACAGAAGTGCATTTTTCTGGAAAACGGTTGCCCTGAGCGACTTCATACAAGAGTATCTTTTTTTCGTGAAAATCATTGGTCTGTATGATTATGATATTACAGTTGCCAAATTTCGTAACACAAAAAGTTATGAATAAAGAAGTACACTCTGTCCCCATCCCATAACCGACGCCAACGAGCATTTTGAAATTTTAATTTAGGACTGTTGTTGTAAATTGGATAGACATGTAAATCCAATATCTCATCAATTTATCTCTTATCGTTTGATAGCTGTGATCGAAAAAGCGCCATCTTTAGAGAGCTATATCTTTCTTAGGAAGCATTTTAGAAACAAAAATTATTAGTAATTTCGTCTTAGATTTACATCTAGAATACGCTCCTCAAGTAGCGGTCCGTACTTATGTGACACCCTGTATATCACATTGTAGT
The DNA here is from genome assembly GCA_024586415.1 of Phrixothrix hirtus. NCBI lineage: Eukaryota > Metazoa > Arthropoda > Insecta > Coleoptera > Phengodidae > Phrixothrix > Phrixothrix hirtus. The sequence goes on along the minus strand of JAHWXV010529909.1, from coordinate 7,578 downwards.
GCATTTAATTACGTTTACTTTGGTGTATAATACATTACCTCTTGTGCCATATGTCTTTGTTAGTTAGAATGGTTTGAGCCATTACAAATCTTAAGCTTTATTTGCCACGCCTTTCAATGATACGAACTTCTCCTTTTTAACCTGGCCAATAAGAAACAAAAAAGCGAAAGGGATAATTCATGATTTGATTATTATACAATGCGTTTAAAAAATATTGAGTAGATGCTATTTTTATGGTATGTTTGTACTTTTGCAAAACTATTAAAAATTTGTAAATGCACTTTTTATGCAGTTCTTGCTTATCATACATATTGAAAAAAGCGATATAATTTTATTGAAAAAAAATCTGATGTGAACCAACACACGACATTATTTTACGCACATAGATATGAAAATAGTGTCCACAAATGATTAAATCATTATTTACGTTTATTTTCGAAATGATAATTGCCATAGACACACATCCAAGTTACGGGACACGCAAAACCCTGTTTAATTCAAGAGATTGTTCCTGATAACTCGCTTCAACGCAGTTTTTAACGAACGCTCTAAGTTCGGAAAAGGATGTCAAAGACATAACAACCGTAGCAAATTTCAAAGAAATTGTCAAAGCTTTTTCGAAAACATCGCAAAAGCTTCAAAATCGCAAGAATGAAGTAGCACTTCCAGGCATTAGATCTTAACAAAATTCTAGACGTCTCATTTACAGAAGATAAAAAACTTAACTATAGAACTTAAAAAAAACCGTTTCAACCGATTTCGAGAAAATCTCGAAAACCCAAAAATAACAGCAGTAAAGTGGCACTTTGGGTCATTAGTTTTTAACTAAATTCTTGAAAGTTCATGTGCAGAAGATACAAAACTCATATAAAATTTAAAAAAAGTCGTTTCAGCCAATTTCGAGAAAATCTCGGAAAACCCAAAAATGACAAGAGTAAAGTAGCACTTTCGGTCATTAGATTTTAACTAAATTCTTGACAGTTCATGCGCAGAAGATACAAAAATCAAATATAAAATTTTAAAAAATCGTTTCAGCCGATTTCGAAAAAATCTCGAAAAACCCAAATATGACAGGAGTAAGTGGTACTTTCGGTCATTAGATTTTAACTAAATTCTTGACAGTTCATGCCCAGAAGATACAAAACTCAAATATAGAATTTAAAAAAAATCGTATAACCGATTTCAAGAAAATCTTAAAAAACCAAAAAATGCCAAGAGTACAGTGGCACTTACGGTCATTAGATTTTAACTAAATTCTTGACATCGCATGTGCGGAAGCTAAAAAACTTGAATGTAAAATTTAAAAAAATCGTTACAGCCGATTTCGAGAAAATCTCGAAAAACCAAAAAATTACAAGAGTAAAGTCGCATTTGCGGTCAATAGATTTTAACTAAATTCTTAACATCGTATGTGCGGAAGCTAAAAAACTTAAATATAAAATTTAAAAGAAACATTAAAGCCGATTTCGAGAAAATCTTGAAAAACCACACAGTCACAGGAGTAAAGTGGCACTTACAGTTATTAGATTTTAACTAAACTCTTGGTAGTTCATGTACAGGAGATAGAAAACACAAATATAGAATTTAAAAACAATCGTTAGAGCCGATTTCAAGAACATCTCGAAAAACTAAATATGACAGGAGTAAAGTGGCACTTTGGGTCATTAGCTTTTAATTAAATTCTTAAAATTTATGTGCATAAGATACAAATCTCAAATATAAAATTTAAAAACAATCGTTAGAGCCGATTTCGAGAAAATCTCGAAAAACCAAAAATGACAGGAGTAATAAAGTGACACTTTCGGTCATTAGATTTTAACTAAATTCTTGACAGTTCATGCGCAGAAGATACAAAACTCAAATATATAATTTAAAAGAATCATTCAAGCCGATTTCAGGAAAATCTCGAAAAACCCAAAAATGACAGGAGTAAAGTGGCACTTTCGGTGATTAAATTTTAATTAAATTCTTCACAGTTCATGCGCAGAAGATACAAAATTCAAATATAGAATTTAAAAAGATCGTATAACCGATTTCGGGAAAATCTCAAAAAACCAAAAATGAAAGCAGTAAAGTGGCACTTTGGGTGATTAGTTTATAACTAAATTGAACTGAAAGTTCATGCGCAGATGATACAAAACTCAAATATAGAATTTAAAAACAATCGTTAGAGCCGATTTCGAGAAAATCCCGAAAAACCAAAAAATGACAGGAGTAAAGTAGCTCTTTTGGTCATTAGTTTTTAACTAAATTCTTGAAAGTGCATCTGAAGAAGATACAAAACTCAAATCTAGAATTTAAAGAAAATAGTTTTAGCTGATTTCGAGAAACTCTCGAAAAATCAAAAAATGGCAGGAGTAAAGAGGCACTTTCGGTCATTAAATTTTAACTAAATTCTTGACAGTTCATTTGCAGAAGATACAAAACTCAAATATAGAATTTAAGAAAAATCGTTTCAGCCGATTTGAAGAATATCTCGAAAAACCAAAAAATAATTAGAGTAAATTGGCACTTTGGGTCATTAGATTTTAACTAAATTCTTGACAGTTCATGTGCAGAAGATAAAACCTAAATTTAAAATTAAAAGAATCGTTACAGCCGATTTCGAGAAAATCTCGAGAAACCAAAGAATGACAAGAATAATGTGGCACTTCCTGTCAACAGATTGTAACTAAATTCTTAACTTCTCATGCGCATATGATAAAAACCTTAAATACAAAATTTAAAAATACCGTTAAGCCGATTTTGGGCAAATCTCGAAAAACCAAAAAATTGCCAGAGTAAAGTGCCACTTCCGGTCATTATATTTTAACTACATTCTAGGTGCCTCATGTGCGGAAGAGAAGAAACTTAATTATAAAATTAAAAAATAATCCTTAAAACTGATTTCGAGAAAACCCCAAAAATCAAAAAATGCCAAGAGTTAAGTGGCACTATAAATTAAGTATATAATTTTAATAAAATCGTTAAAGCCGGTTTCGAGAAAATCTTGAAAACCAAAGAATGACAAGAGTAAAGTGGCACTTCCGGTCATAAGATTTTAACTAAATTCTTGACAGTTTATGAGCAGAAGATAAAAAACCTAAATATAGAATTTAAAATAAAGCGTTTCGGCCGATTTTGAGAAAATCTCGAAAAACCAAAAAATGACAAGAGTAAAGTGGTACTTTCGGTCATTAGATTTGAACTAAATTCTTAACGTCGCATATGTGGAAGATAAGAAACTTAAATGTAAAATTTAAAAAAAAAACGTTATAGTCGGTTTCGAGAAAATCTCGAAAAATCAAAAATAAACAACAGTAAAGTGGCACTTCCGGTGAATATATTTTAACCAAATTCTTAACTTCTCATGCTCAGATGATAAAAAACTGAAATATAAAATTTTAAAAATCGTTAAAGCCGATTTCCAGAAAATCTCGAAAAACCATAAAGTTGTTAGAGTCAAGTGGCACATCCGGTCATTACATTTTAACTACATTATAGTTGTCTCATATGCGGAAGATAAGAAACTTAAATATAAAATTTAAAAAAATTCGTTAAAGCTGATTTCGAGAAAAAACCGAAAAAACAAAAAATGCCAAGAGTAAAGTGGCACTTCCAGTCAGTAGATTTTAACTAAATTCTTAAAGTTCATATGCAGAAAATAAAAAAAAATAAATATAGAATTTTTAAAAAATCCTTTTAGCCGATTTCGAGAAAATCTCGAAAAACCAAAAAATGACAAGAGTAAAGTGGCACTTCTGGTCTAATAGGTTTTAACTAAATTCTTGACATCGCAGGTGCGGAAGATAAAAAACTTAAATATAAAATTTCTGAAAAATCATTATAGTCAACTTTGAGAAAATTTTGAAAAACCAAAGAATAACGGGAGGAAAGTGGCACTTCCGGTTATTGCATTATAATAATATTATTGCAGTCGCGCGCGAGTATAGATATAGATAAATATAAAATTTTGTTTATCTACTATTTTACGTTTTCAGATATACTGTTCACACATACAGACAGACCAATTTTAAAAACATGATTTTCGCACTTAAGGGGCAACAATGCGTGTATTGCCACTAAAATTTCTACATCAAAAATTTTGGACGAAAACAATACTTTCTCTATACTATAATTCATGTTGGTGAGAGAACGTAAAAACTACATTAAGATTCTATCACAGTTTTGAAGCTTTATGTTTTATTTTATTGCTTTTAGTTGTTTGTTTTGAAATGATAACCACGGTTACCATCCCAAATTAAGTACTGGAATGTAAAATTGAAATTTATAAGTATTTTTAAGATATAATGAATAGATAGATGATGGTTCAAAATGATTGCGAAAATTTTCAGAAAATGATTTCTTGTCAAAAATTAAGAGAGGCATTTCATATAAATATTTTTCCTCCAAGCCTCCTCTGAGGATTTACGCCCCTCTAAAGGGGCGTGAGAAAATAAGGTTTTCATTGATTTTCTATAAATTAATAAAACAGAAATAATATTTGGTAATTTATGAGTGATGTTGCACCCTTCCTCTATATTAGAAGGTGGAGCAATAGGAAACTCCTATAATAAATATTTGTGTTATGCAGCTTCTCCAAAAATATCTGTTGTCACTTTTTGATGTTGAAAAATAATAAAGATTCTGAACTCGATAATTAATTTTACTAAAAAATATTATATCCTAACGTTTTCGTTCATAAAATTGTAAAAACAGTAAGAACATTCTCAAGGATGTAAATCTTTTTGAAAGGTTCCATGGTAATGGTAGCAGGCAGAAATTAAACGGTGTACCAAAATGGTCACAAAGTTCGCAGTGCATAATGAATAGTGCAAATTTTATTGTGGACCAGGGCCCTGAGAACCTTAATTTTATAAATTTACATGCGATCTCGAATATACATTTTTAGTATGAGAATGTTGTAAGACTTTTATTTATTGCATTTATTCATTGAAATGCAATTTTTATAAACATAGATCAAGTTCCGAAATCTAAGTTCAAGGAATAGTTGATCATAAATTTTAAAATTCGCAATAGTAGGTTTAGAGATGACCATTGCATTAGTTACAGATTAACTAATTCCCATGTAAAATGTAAACTTTATAAAAAATTTTGTAAAACTTTCTATTATTATTATTATTGTACAAAAATAAATTGTTCCCATAACGATTTAAATCTGGAGTATACCAATGGCAATGTTTTCAGGAGGGAGCGCCTAAAATAAATAAACATATGTACGAGTATGTCCAGAACACTAAATAGGCTTGGCTTAATTTCGCGCTAAAACTAAAGTGAACGATTCTACAGTAGCGCCATCTCTTATATTTCCGCTTCGAAAAATTTGGACCAAACACGCTTAAAATCACCAGTAGTATTGGAAATACAGTAACTTTTATGGAAATAAAAAAAACTAACGCATCGTGTACGACTAACTTGATTAATTTTTTGGAGAGCAATGATTTAATCAGTTGTTGAAACAACACTTCAATAAAAATTCAAACGCGTTTTTTAAAATTACTTATCAAACACAATGAAATTGATAGGTTTTCTAAAAGCCTCACATTAGTAAAAATGTGAATTTTACTTTGAGAATGTAAACGGCTGACTAGAATACTTTTATTAGAAATAATTTTTACGTCGATTGCGCCCTCCCGCACCAGCGCCATGTACAGTCAAAAAGAAGTTAAAATGAACATACATCTGAAAATGTGTGATTTCAAATATAAAAACACAAACGCCATATACAGAAATCTAAGGGTTCAAGCGTGCTGAACAAGATGGCTAAGGTAGCTATGTCCAAAACGTTCATATAAATAATTTCTAACATCTCTCGCAAAATAAGCAAATGTAATCATGTACTTCATTGTAAATGTTGTATGATGTATAACCTAACTAAATAGGTAAAAATATATAAAAGTTTGTACTTTCAATCAACGTGTCGCATTATCCCCATACTACCCGTTTGGCCCTGTGGGAGTGTCATCAGTGAGGAGTCACTGCACACGTTGATGGAAAATACAAGATCCTTTTAAACACATATTATGTCTTATGATGTCTTATGAAGGTAAACATTTTTATATGGGTTTATCTATTTACTTTGGTTATACAAAATTTTTGGTGAGAAGCTTTTAAATTAGTTATTTATTTATACTCTTATAACAGCTTTTGGCTTTTCACCTATCCCGAATTTTTCAAAATTCGCACCGTTCATAGGAAGAACCTTCATTCTTTTATATATATGTATATTAGCATACTCCTATTCAAAACCAATAGATGACTCTACCTGTTTAGTTTTATTGTAATTCAAATTTTAAATTCCCGCCTCATAATTTACATTTTAGGTTGGTACCGTCGTTGGTAACATAAAACTCCCTAACTGCGTTGTTATTCTTTTCGCGCGCAATATGGGAGAGTCGTATTTCAAATTTCAAGTGAATAGCACGCATTGTGAAGTTCACCTTTTCGTTTCAACCGCACTCGTTGTATTGCTTTTCGTAAAACCGCAAACATTGTTAATTATTTAAATCGTGTTGTTAAATACTAATCTAAGTGCTTCCCAAAATTCCTATATAATCCTACCTTCTATATTCTAGCACGCCAAGATTAAGCTGCAACAACCGTAAAGCTTACATAGGTACGTCCAACATTATTTTATGTACTTTGATAATTTCATTTGTATACATAGTTTATTTGACTTAGAAACTTTTACCGTTAATAGGCACTTTTACCGACTTTGAAAGGCGAACCAGCGCTTATTGAAACCCATTTTGTCTCCTAGATACGGTCCTTCAGCTTTGTTTAAACCCCCTATAACATTTTTTGATCTTCGTGCCGAATATAAATAACATTTTTTGGTCATTCGAACCGCATATTGAGTTTAATTGTTTGAGTAAAATATTGAAATTCCTTTTGGTAACCTTCACTCTTTATTTTTATGTATGCGGTAAAACGTTTCAAACCACATTGTATTAGTTATTTCCTACACGTGAAATTGTATATAAAACTTAGATGCATTTTGTTCGTAAAAATTTTTTTAATTATTATTGTAAAATTGCTTTTAAATCCAAAATTTAGTTGGAAAAGTACCAACTTTTTACGTAATTCAATCGTTGAAATTGAAACGTGCAGAAAATGCATTTTTTGTTCGTCTGAAGTTTGTTATCGCGCAGATGTATATGATACATGTGTGTAATTCCTTATTACTACACGTTCTAAATGCCCTTGTATTTATTTTAGAAATACCTATATTTTGCTACGTTGAAATTTTATGAATTATATTAATTTCGTTTTTGCTGCCAGATTAAATAAATTGTAGTGTACAATTTTTTAATTATTAAAAATTGCTCACTTATCTTGTCACGGTCTCACCTTTATCTTCGATCTATTTTAAATTAATTTTAGTAAGCACATTTAGTACGCCCTGTATATAGATACTTAAAATTTCGTTTTGGATGTTTCTATGGGTATACGTTAGCAAATAATAATTTTTCTTATAGTAATATTCCAGGAATGAAGGTCGAGGTCAATTAATAAACCTAATTCCGGAATTTATTAAATTTAGTTTGTTAACCCGGTAGGTGTTGCCATCTGGTGACA
>JAHWXV010529897.1:0-16058 GCA_024586415.1 Phrixothrix hirtus | reverse complement strand
TATTTTACTTTGATTTGCATTAATCGATAACATTTCCTCCTTTAGTTTGTTTGTAATTTCTTCGTGCAATTTATTTTGGTTTGAATTTATGGATACCATTGTTTTTTGTAATTTAGTTTGATTGAATTTCATTTTTTCTTATAATTTGGTTTGATTGGATACCATTTTTCTTGATTGGAATCCATTTTATCCTGCATTTTTGTAACATTTCCATCAACGCCTCCATATTTTGTTTTTCGGCGGTTCATGTCACTGGCATATATATATATATATATATATATATATATATATAAACAATTAACACTAGCTTTTAATTAATAATAGTCTGTGAGTTTCCACTTTTAATAACAAACCCGACACCTGGCACAAATGTAACGAAACTAGTTAATTGTTTTACAATGTTTATTTATTTTCACTGAAATTACAAGTAACTATGTACACTAATTTATTTAAATATTTAATTATTTAATTCGCAATTCACTAACAGCAAACATTTATATCTATTTATGTATATTTATATTTATATCAGTAATGAATAGTGCAAGATTCTAATAAAAACTAAATTCGGAGAATTTAATTTGCTGCTTTTATAGGAAGGATAAATTCTAGAAACAATAGAAATAGAATATTCCAGAATATTACTCATAATAATGATGTAATGCTATGACTCATTGCTGACCTAATTGAATTGACATATAAGTTACTGCACGGAGACATTTGCGGATTACATCATCTATTTTATTCTAGAAAAAGGTATTGAATGTTTCTAGAACCTTCCATCAAATTTCTATTGTTTCTAATTTTAGTTACAATATCTTATTTCAATAGTTACATAAATTTTGAATACATTTGTTATCTGTTATAAAATCTTGAAGTTTCTATATCGTTTTATTCATTTGAAATTTAATTCGTACAAATTATTTTCATCAATTATCTGGATAAATTCAGATTTTTACAAATAGCTTGTTACGCAAGATAAATTTATTTAAAGACTTATTCTTGCCTTGTTATATAATATAACTTCCAATATTTTTTAAAAGGATCTAAATTTAGCCTGTTTTAAAGAAAAATATAAATCATCCAATATTGAAGATGCATGTGTGTTTAATTAAAAATAGAACTTGTTGGTATCATTTAAAAGACAAATATCTTTGATACGAATAACTTATTTAAATCTATTCTCGCTAAGCCATTGTATTAGAATGAATAAAAACAATTTTAATAATACATTTTTAATATGAACCTTTAGTGCTTATCTGAATTTCTCGCCATTTGTGCACGTATCATCGCTTGTTATTGGTCGAACAACTAAATTAACGGAACACATACACATAGAACACATAGATAAGTGACATAAGCGGCTAGATCGCGGCAACCAAATCGCTTTAATTTAAAACATGGTTTCTTAAGAGGTCTACGCATCGTAGCCGCCGGGCGCATTAAGGGGTACATATTGGTGGGTTGCCTACGTATGCCGGCGTAGTTTAATTACCCGACGGCAACGGTCAACACTAATTTTCCAGGTTCACGCGACTTGCCGGGGCTTAGTTGCGTCATCAGGCGTCTGCAGAGACAGAGCATCAGATTTCGCCGGCAGCTTTGTCCACCGTCAGTAATTTGGCCACGCTGTTGTTTCTATTACCTTGATCAGTTCGTCGCACCTACGATGCTATTAGAGTCAAAAGCGTTGGTAAATGAAACATTGCCTTCTGAATTGAAACGGAAGTTACGATGAAAGAAACGCTATAGACTCGTCACCTTAAACAACGTCCAAAGATTATGTGAAGTTTTTTCTAAATTGTTCTTCGATTGTAGTTCCTAAACCAAGATTTTAAAACAATATTGAAATCGCTCAGATCCAATTGCAAACATAGTATTAATAAAAAATAAGCAAATAGCTATGGTGTCAAGAATTTGTGACATTTTCAAGAAGATAAATTATGCCATTGCAGAAAATAGCGAGATTCCTATATTTTCATATAAAATTCATACAAACATTGAGAAACGCTTTTGACATATGATTAAACATTATGATTTTCATATAAATAAAATAAAGAAGATGATTCCTTCTACAAGTGGGACAAATTTTAAAAATTAATTCGGCACAAGTGAAAAACCATGAAATTGTAATATCAACAATTCTAAGGCTTCCCACCCAAAGATTTTTATAACCTAATTAAATAGGCAAAAATATAAAAATTTGCATTTCCAACCAGCGTGACACAGCATCAGCAGACCAATAGTTTCGCCCTAGTGGGGCTCATCAATGCTGGGTGGCTGTGCACGCTGGTTCAAAATGCAAAACTTCCTTTTTAAACACATAGATCTGTGTGGGTGTCGATGACAAATAATGGCAGAGCAGTCTATTGTTTATATTAGGAGGTATTTTAATATAAATAAAATAAAGAAAAAGATTCATCCTAAAAATGGCACGAATTTTAAAAATTAATTCGGTACAAGTGAAAAGCCATGATACTGTAATATGAACAATTCTAAGGCTTCTCACCCAAAGATTTTTATAACCTAACTAAATTTTGAGGAGGAATCTTCTTCTTTATTTTATTTATATTAAAATACGTCCTAATATAAACAGTAGATGGCTCTGCCATTATTTGTTATTATGATTTTCTATGAAAATGTAGAGTGCGCTTAATCATATGTCAAGCAAAACTAGGTAAATAATTGACATCGGAAGATCATGGCGTGCAAAATGAAAAACTATATAATACAAAAATTATTTTGGGAAATTAATGGAGTCGTGACTTTTTTAAATTTCTGTACCGATACGGCTTAAGGAATGCCATCTGTCAAAAAGCGCAATAACTTATATATTACTCAGAACATATCTTGTCTATTTATGATTCAATAGCGCCAGGATCTTCAACTTCTGACTTTTTTCTACGGAACTACCAAAGAAACGGGTTAAGCATTTACGTGCTACTAGTTGAAGATAATAACATCGGAAACATTTCAGATCGCTGGGACAAACTGTTGAACTTCTCCGGTATTTTTTTTTTTTATTTTCAGATTTATAGGAAAATATACTTAGATCAATTATTTTCCACCATCCTGTAGTTAAATACTTAAAACAAAAGCATACTAAATTTTTTTTTAATTGCGACTAATTATGATAAATGTTTTTATTTAAAATAATTGACAATTTAACGATTCTTTTAGTTATCCTATAAAGTTTTCAAGCATACTTCTGTAAAGCATTTAAAATAATAATACTAGACTTTGCAAATTATATATAAAATTTTCTGTAAACATATTAATAAGTATTTTGGGGATTATAAAATTTTGATAAACAGAAATGTGTTATAACTTACCCTCCGGCACTTCGCAATCTGGCACCATTGTTAGGTTCCCATACATTATACATAAATGGATCTTTGTATGTGGGTATTTCATTTGTTACTTCTGGAGCTCTTGATTGGCGTTTGGAAAATCGCCACATTGCTTTTAATTCTTCACAACTTGGTTCATCATTTAATCCTTGTTTGATGGCTATTTCTCCAGATCCGCGAAAGTCGTTAGATCCTCTAATTGGATAAGCTGTACTTTGCGAATGGATTGTCCACCACATAAACAGGCCCATCAGTTGATAGCACATTTCCATCTAAAAATTTATTTTACGTTGACTTTCGTAGTTAATTAGTGCCGAAATCTTTTTTCAAAACTAATATAATAAATTTACTTAATATTTAAATTTAATTTATAAAACAACAGTTTTAACATAATTGGTGTTTTTATTTTCTATTTTATATCATATTTTCTGTTTAAAGGATAATATATACGTTGAAAGGATTTCTTATTAATTTAAATATTCGCTAAAGCTTTTCAGAAGAGCTTAAGTACGTCGCTTTAAAGAATTAAGGCGGTAGGTTGTTTAATGAATTTTTAGTTACACTGTTACAGAAATAAATAATTAATTTTCGCAGAAAATTAAATACACAATTATATAATGAATTTATCTAAGAAATATAATCTCTCTTCAGTTATTAAAATCTAAAACATTTTAAAAGGCATTATTTGCGTAAAGAAACTTTCAAACTTAGCATTTGGTATATTTACCAAATTGATCCCAAGTAAATGAAAAGGAAAGTAAGCGGTATTTAGCTTAAAAGAAATTTTTAATACTTATTTAAAAAGATATTAAAATATTTATTATATTAAATAAAATTTAAAGATTAAGTCGTTTATTTAAGCGGATGAGATGAGATAAATAATAATATGCAACCTTTTTTCGTAAATTTATAAACTTTAAATTTCGGTTCTGTAATTAAAATCAATGGCGACATTTATGAAGACAAATTTATTTTTAATAATTGAAGTTTGGAATAGTTTTCAATTATATATTCAAACTGAGTACTTGATAAGAATAATATGTGTGTTTCAAGTGAGGAATGTTTTTTGCAAAAATTTTAAAGTAAAACTATATTTAAGTAGTACGTTATAGAAACTAGTTAAAAATTATATAAAAACTGAATTTTCACTTGAAAATGGGTAAAAGTTAGAAAACTTTAAATATTAATGTAACAGGTGTTTATGACAGTTTGAGTAAGTTCTCATGTTTAGCGTAAACAGTATCTTATAAAGCAAATCTGACAAAAACTGTAAGAAGTTGTGATAATTATCGTTTTCTAGATATAAATCATTAAAGGTAATTAGTAAGTTAATTACAAATATAATTATTACCTACATAACTACCAAAATTAAATATTTTTAAATAATATTTAAAAACATCTAATAAAAGTTTAAATTATTACCTTGTTTTATTATTCTTCTCTTTGGTACCGTATTAAATAATAATAAATATAAATAGTAGATAATACGAGTTGTTACTTAAAAAGTTTTTAAAAATCTTTAAACAAATTAAAATAATATATTTTGTTTGTATTAAAAATTAGTAAGTCGTGCACTGCGTTCGAAACTTTCAAAGACTCGATCAAGGGTGCCACAAGAATGAGGACATCATAACAGTTCGGATACGTACACAATTCTGTCGCGCAGTCAAGCTCAGAGCAGCATTTTATAAAGGATGGCGCAACACTGATAGTAGTCCCGAGCTTAAATTAAGGTTGCGTCAGGGAGGGTAGCTACTCCTGGGCAAGTAGCACGGCGAGCTGGATCCTGTTACCCTTGCTCAAATCGTATCGTCCCCGCCCAGCAAACGTTAGATAAATAGCATTTCTCTACTATATTCTTGATCAATGTTTTCTAAGATATTGGTATATTTGCTTTATTATGGTATCGGCAATTAAAAATCATTACATAACTTCTTGGTATTACCATCCGATGTAACTTGCAGTTAGAAGTTTTGAATAAAATACTTTTTTAACTGCAAAATACTTTTCAGATTTAAGATAAATAATTCAAGTTCCGAAATTTCTGTGCTCCAAGTTTATAAAACATTTTGATATTAGGTTCTGTAAAATTCAATACAAACTGTTTTCTTTTAAACACTATATACTTCATAGGCAAGCCTAATTAAGTTCAATATTTTATTTTATTATAAAGTTTTCTTTATTCATTACTTTTTCATTTTTCTGCTTACTAAATGCTGGCAATTCCTCTACAAATCTGTTAAAGCGTTTTTTTTATCATTACAAACTTATTAAGACTTTTGTTTCATATTTTCATTTTAATTATAAAACTATATTTTTTATTTGAAATTTAAAATCTTATCGAAGTAATAACAACAATTACCTTTATACCTTTATTAAAGTACACACTCTTAATTTGTTTTATAATATTGCACTAAAGTTACTCAAAAACATCGCCTAGGTATTGTATAATATTAAGTTTTGACAAAACTTAAAATCATTTAGGAGTCAAATAAGACCACGTGTTATTAACTATTTCATTAAACTATATTATAACTAGGGCAAAATAAAGTTACAAACTACAATTTTTATTCAATTACTTTATCACTCATTTTATTTTTAATTTAGCATTTTATATAAGCAAAAACACATTTTGGGTACAGCTCATTATCAGTTAAAAAGTATCTGAAAGCTTTTACAATTGAAACTGTTAATGTATAAGTGCTGCAATTTTCATTGAAAATTGGGACAATACATGAATGAATTACTTAGAATTCCATTCACCCAAAATTTGCTTGCGAAGCGAGGATTGGACTATAATTTAATCAATATCTTTTAGCAAGTCTGTTGTGGGCGTTCCATCCGCAAGCATATGATAGATGACCAATTTTTAACTAGGAATGTGATTGATTGTATGTGACTTGTTGCGTAAGACAAAGCAACAGTTTTCCGTGTTAGATGTACTTTTTCTTTGCCGAAATAACTAATTTATTATTTGTCCATATTTTTTTTTGCTCAATATTTAAATATATATGTACTCAATTTCTATTTTAAAGATTTTTAATAGTGCAATCTGTTACCACTTTTGTTATTTTTTAATTCTTGGAAAAAAATCTTCTTTAATTTATAACTCAGGTACCTACACTAAATTGACTTTATTTCTAATATGATTTTTTGAGCTCTTGGATGTGACTGCAAATCCAAAGTTTAATAAAATGTTTCCCTTTTACTATTGCGAATAAAATACATATAAAAGAATATAGTCCTGTTTTGCTGTCAGTGTACAGTCCCCTATTTCCATTTCATATTGACTTTACCTAGTTACCTAATTCCACAGCTCTTATAATAATATTTATTAACATTTAGGGTTATAATCTATAAAATTAAGGAAAGAAATGACTGGCATTAAAGCTTCCCTGTATTTTTATTATTTTTAAAACATATACACTTACATTATCCATAATAATAATAATTTTCAATTTCAAAACTTAGGGCCTTACTTTTTTTAGAACTTGAGTTATATATAAATATCGGTTATCTATATGTAATTTGTGTTTAACGTTCTAAATTTATCAAATTGCATTTTAAAGTCCATATTCAAATAAGCGACGGCTGGCAAAAGAACGCTGTAGAGCTGCAAGAGATACAACTCTATAAACTTTTAAGGAAATATGTCAAGTAAGTAACTATGTTTAATCTCTTGTGATAATTATTAATTTATATTCTAAACAATTTGCAAGGCTCCAGTTTTTGCAGCTCCATGGCATTCTTTCACCAGCCGTCGCTGATTCAAACCATTTAATTCGTAATTAAATAATACTCGACTAGACATAAATATATAAAGGTATACAGGATAATTCACATAATCAAAAATGTTTAAGAAACCCATTTTATGTTTTCTATATAATAGGTCATCAATACCTTATAAATTATAAATATACCCATTACATATTCTGCTTCAACTAGAACAGAGCTTATCAATCAATTATTGATTCGACAACTTTGTGCTATACAGATTTCGCTAAAGATATGTAAGTTACGTGACACATAAACACACACTAAGCATATAATTATGATTTCATAAGTTACCAGTAAGTATATTATAAACAATAGAATGTTTAAATTAAAATCTAGATTTACAACAGCGCAAGCAGTGTAAACAGTAATTTGTAATTTATATAAAATAAAAAATTATATTTCTTTAGTTATTTTAAATTAGAAACTTAACTAGCGCAGTCCTCAAGATCCGCTATGTTAAAATAGAGATAAGTTGTAACATGATCAAGAAAATCCTATAACTTCTTATAACTTTAGGATAACCTATAAAAAAGAAGGCAATCAAGTATTAAGGAGGGCCGAAATAAATAAACTCACGTTAGAAGGCAAATGGAAGCCCACGCCTCCATATTGTCCATTAGAAGTTAAATTACGTAATGTACATCTACTCCCTATAAAAATAAACTTAGAATTAAAGCAAACGCTTACTTTATAACTTACGTTGGGATCAACTACGTAACATCCCTGTAAGATATAGATTAGTGATCTAAGAACAAACATAATTAACCAATACAAATAGAAGGACATACCTAATAAATTAATGAATTAAAATTTGATAGAATTGAAATTAATATGATGAAAATTGCAGTATTAAAGAAAGAATGACGTGATCCTCGACTTCGATGGTGACCGCAGATTATTGCCTAGATTTTTAGATATTTGCTATAAGTTAGTAAGAAAATTTTCTAAAACGAATATTTATTGGTAACTATCACTTATCTTTTTCATAATGAGACTACTGAAACTTTGAATACATATCATACAATGCTCCATAATGATGTTTGCTAAAGTCTACATTTAAATCCTCATAAGGATATCTGTCGCTGTTAAGAAATACTTTAACATTTTGAATTTCGCAATGAACACAGGTGCTCATATGTTTAGAAATAACGTTTTGTCGTACAGTTTGAAAACTAATTATTATATAACGCAGTGATTTTAATGTAGCCGCTGTATTTACACCCAAATGTGTTTATTAGTTTATGGCATAGCAAGATAGATGTGTGTTTACCAATTTCTAAATGCTACTTGTGTTTTTATTCTCTTATCGATATGTCGAGCAAGAGCAAGTTCTTCGACTAGTACTGCAGTTATGTGTGACGCTTTCCGATAGATTTTATCAATACAAACCTTATTGGCGTCATTATTCGCGCCATTATCTGAATTACTTTATAATAATGCCAATTTTTGTCTAACGTCTAAAATAATTTTTTGTTTTATGTAAATCCCAAGAGTATGTTTAAAGGAACGCATGCGTTCAAATTCCCTTTTAACGTCAACAAATGAGCTAGCGTCTTTAGGATACCAACCGGAATTTTGCAGTCTAACACTGTTGAATGAAATATATGACAGATTTACTTTCATTGTCGATGTTAAGCCAACTCTCGTTACAGAATCCACCAGCACGCCATTAATTTAGTAACAATTTCACTAAACAAATGCACAATTCTATTATTAATATATTTAGTCGTTGCAGATATACCATCAGCTTTCCACATTTGGTCCTCCATATAGAGATATCTTTCGAAAAGCCAAGTAGACATACCTTCTTGAATAGATATACGAATCGGGTCATTATTCTTAAACCTGCGGTGTAGGGTAGATGACTATGTATTTTTCAAATAACGATCTAATTATGGATTCGAAATTTTTTATTAATATTTAGTATACTCATTGTATTACAGTAAATTACAATGAACAGAAAAACGCATTGTTACCTTCTTTTAGCCGTTTGACGGTTGCACGTCTTCTAACTATTGTAAGATATAGTTAGGGTGGAAGAATGGGCTGGGTGAAAAGAAGAATGTTAACAAAGTTCGCTAACCACAGTTGTCTGCTTTTCAATCACTCGAAGTAAACAAATTTTTTCTGGAGAAAATTTCTAGCTGTTTCGTAAGATCTGTAAATGAACATAATATTTGTGTGTATCTTTAATTCTGCTGTAATTTTTAGCAATTTTGATTTACAGCATCAAAATCCGTCTATGATTAGTGAAAAATGATAAAGTACGAACGCCAAAAACATCGTCCTCCCAGGTCTTGCTTGTAATGCAACCCTCCAATATCGTCCTCCACATTTGTAGTATTACAATGCATTGGTACAGTACTTGATTGTGAAGACACTTCAGGTGTTTATACCTCAAGATTGTGTGGTAGCAGTAGTAAAATTTCACATGCTAACGGTTCAACCATCAGTCCTTTTTTCAAATTTCCTAAACATCCTTGATATGATGGGATTTGTAATGATGCAGTTATAGCTCGCTCAGTCACTATTGAAAGGAATTCCTCCCGTTATGTCCCACTCTCAAGCCACGTTTGCAAAATTAGAGATTAAACTTTCAAGGTAAGAGTTATTTATTGCAATTTCTAATTCAAAGGATAAATATACAAAAAATATTTGCATACTTGTATACAATCATATTCGTAAGAAGGGACACAAAATATAATTGAATTTCGACCTCTAATTAGTGATCTTTTATATTAAAAGCTAGCAGGATGGCTGATTTCTTTACGAATGGATCTGCATTGAATATATCAAGATTTTCAATATGTATGACTTCTTGTAAAATTTACGTAAAACGACAATTGAAAAATATTTTGAAAACGAATAAAAATTTAAAATTTTTAAACTTTTTATAAAATGTATGTAAAACGACAGTGGAATTTATAATAAAATATAATAGGTTATATCTTTAGTAACCCCAATTTTAAATTACTTACGTCATATGAAATTATTTAGATTGTTTAGTGGTAGTAATAGATAACATGCAAATATCTAAAAATATAGTCATGTTAAATTATTTCAAATTATTACTTATTAAATCTATGATTTATTATAAGTAGGGTTTAACGCTCTTCTCCGCGCATCCTGAGCTGGCATA
Source organism: Phrixothrix hirtus (assembly GCA_024586415.1). NCBI lineage: Eukaryota > Metazoa > Arthropoda > Insecta > Coleoptera > Phengodidae > Phrixothrix > Phrixothrix hirtus. Next base: position 5,795 of record JAHWXV010529897.1, on the reverse strand, counting down.
TTTGACACAACAGTATTTGGTAGTTGCCCGTTAAGCTTCTGCGACATTTTTGGTTATTATCACCTTATTGTTTTATTATGTGTATGTGCATGTATATTTTCAATTGTTGGATGTTATTTGTTTCTGTCATGTAAATGTATTGAATTGCGGATTTGTTTTATTGCTTGCATTATCAAAAAATAGCTTAATAAGACAGTATTAAGTTTGCCTAAGGTACGAGGGCACTTCAATAGAATCCCATGTGCTCATAGGTATTAAACAAATTTAACTAGATGTTATTTAATTCAATTTGCCTATACAAGTTTCTAAGAGGTTTTACGTGACTAATTGCTGTAGTCATTTATATACAATGTGGAGTCAAAAACCTTCTACAATTGCCATTAGTTATCAATTTAAGTTCACAGTTTGGACACTCACACTTAATAACTGTAATTCTATCAAGTATTGTCAAGTGTCTCTATATAGAAGGGGAGTCAAATGGCATCTGCTTGTTTACGACATTACTGAATTATATCAATTACCCGGCAATTATTAATTATTGCTTATTTAGCTCCCGTAGTTGCGTACCTTACGGAGCATTGTGATTTCACTTCAAAGGTAAGATTATTTATCAAGCATATACAGGGTGGTTCAGAAATTCCCAGCAGTTTAGACGAAATCACATTTTCCGAGTTAGATTTACCTAAACAGTGTTCTAACGGTTACCTATCATTGACTGAGGACGATCTTTATTGTTAGCTAGCTGGAAGCGTTTAAATCCACTCTATAATCAGTTGTTGGTGCCTTAACGCGATTTTGATACGCGATAATGTTCTTATTTAGTTATGTAATCTGGATACTCCGGTAGCTAATAAATGATTACAAATAAAATTATATTACTTAAAACGTGGAAAACGTCAAAACTTTTGCACTTCATGCTGCCATTTTCAATCAACAACTTCTACTACATCGATGAACTAATTCTTTATTAGCGCCGTTATATTTTAAATAATAATTTCCACTATATCTTGTATAATTGGATTGTACATAAACTCGTACATTCGTCATAATCTATGAAGTAAATAATTGCTAAAGGTAGTTCATTAATGTAATGGTTGATTGTAACTGCAATTACACCATAAAAATTTTACGAGCTCTACTTGTTTAATCGCAATTTCTAAAATCCGAACTGTCGTGTCACCTTTAACACCAAACAGCTATACAGAAGGGTTTAAAAATTGATGCGCTTCTGATGATATGGTCAGAAATACTCTGTCCGGGCTGACAAAATGGCTATTTGGCTAGGTATTTCGTGAGTGGATTAGGTGTGGCAAAAATACTTTTTTCTTACGCTCCCTATCTCGAGCAAGATTATAATATTTAGGTTAGATGAAATGTCGGAATTATGGGAACGAGTAACAATGCTGGAACGACTGGAAATAATGGGAATCACAACTTTTGAGGTAAATTAGAAAATGTGTGGAGCTATTCTTCGATTTACAGTAATTATGGCCTCAATGTTACAATTTTGCGTTTTTAGTTGGGGTTTAACTTCTGTTGTAGTGTAGATATTGATAGAAATAACAATGATAAACGTTTCGGAGTACAATAGTTGTTATAAAACTGCCTGCAGTACATATTTACATTGATGCGCAGAACCTAACAAAGATAATCTTAATATAACATTATTTACTATGCTTTAATGTAACATAGGCCTTACATGCTGTTATCATCTCTTCTGCTAAAACTCATCTTTAGTTGCTGGATATTCCCCGAGTAACCCGGCTAACCGATCTTGTTTACACGTGAGTTTTGTAACTTTCATCAACTCTGCGGTAAGATCAGTCCCTTTGGCATCAATTTCAAACAACAAATTCCGTAAATATTTCCTTATTTAACAAAATTTTCAATTTATTGCAATGCCGTTATGTTTCGTCTTTTTTTAATTCTAAATCTAATTGGCGAGTCGGTATTCTTTGGATTTTATTTCTCACTTTAGATTTCACTTTGTCTGTTTTAAGAAATTTAATTTTAAGAAATTTTATTACATTTAATACACACAGATCTAATCTAAATACTACAACTCTAAATCAGTGTATCTTGAGATATTATCATTCAGTTTAACACTAAAGGTAGATTATGAAGCTTTGTTTAATTAATGTTCCTAAATATCATCCTTGATTGAAAAGTTCTAAATTTGCTAAAACTTTAATTTTCCTTACTATCAGCATGAGGTAGATCTACCACAAACAGTAAACGCTAAACGAAATTCTATAAAAGTTATCAGCCGATTAACTAAGCAGTTAAGGGTAGAAAGAAATAGCAGGATAACTGTTCTTAATTTAGTAAAACTATCACAATCAATAAAGTCGTCCATTATTCTGTTACATAATCTTTACTTATCAAAGAATAAGACAGTGACATTAAAACCAGGGGTAATAACTTATTACCACACGTTAGTTACGTAATTGTTTCTACAATTATACCATATATTACCATTAAATTATATTTTAACGCCAAATTAAACTAAAACTGTTGATTTAAATGTTTTAATGATTTTACCAAATATTTCCAAATGCAAAAAATAACCGCAGTTTTATAATGGTACATGTTCGTATCTCACTCTATGTAATTGGAGTTCAGTTCCAAGCAATGTGGGCGTACATTTAATCCAGTGCATTAGTGCTCAGTTATCATTAATTTCGTGAATTTATTCCTGAAAATAGAACTTCTACTGTACAAACTCATAAATAACTTAATTTAGAGGCCTTAATGCATTTATAATTTTCCAAAGTATTAATAACCATTTCTAATGTATATGCTTGGGAGAGGTATTTGAAACCGCTAAACTAATTTCTTTCTAAATATTACTATTAAGGTCCCGCTCAAATTACATCGCAAACCAATATACATTATTTTAAATATTTACAATCATTAACAGTTTATTTGCAATTTTTGAAGAAAAATTTGTACCACCATTGTACTATATGAAATCCTTAAAAGGCGGCTCCGGAAACCTCAACGAAATTTGATTTGAGCCTTTAAAAATTATAAATAGGCATTCAATATGACACGTAAAGTACCTGCCCACATTCTTCAATGTCTCATAACTACTAACGTTGATCCCGGCCCTAAATCGGATTACATATTACGTAAAATAAACAATGATATATATTTATTTACATTTTATTTTATTTTATTTTATATAATTTTTTTGCCATTAAAAATTAATAATTTAAACGACCTCTTCAATTAAACTAATGTAATATAACATTCTTTTAATTATTTTCTGATAGAATTTTAATTACTTTAAAATATAATACTGATTGTTCTTCACATTCTTCAATCAAAACCGCCTTGTAAATACTCTTACATAGTGTCATGGCAAAAGTGTTTATTTATTCTTTTAGCTACTGTCGGCGGTAATAGTGGTGCATTTTGTGATTTTATTCATTGTATTTTGTATAATGTACATTGTGTTTATTACAGTATTTCCTGTATATTAATAATGGCTAAAGCTAAATTGCGATTGTCCAAAACAATGAAAAGCAAGAAAGTAATGATGCAGAACATTTCTAAGAAGTAAGTAAAAATTCTAATGAAGTAATGAAAAATTATGGGATTTTAAAACAAGGCACTAAATACCGAATAAATAAGTATAATGTCATCGAGAGTGTATTATATAATGCGTTCGTAAAGTAATGCATAAATTCTTTAAAAATTCAGGAAAGAACTTTTTTGAAAAACGCTCGGATACGCCGATTTTTATTTTTAAATGCGCATTGTTTTAAATACAAAATATATATACAGGGTGTTTCATCTAAGAGATATGACGATATAGGTGTTTTTCTTTGAATGACAACCCGTATTTTTTATTCCATTCTGTTGTTATGTTACAGTTTTCTTTAATTACGCCGCGGGGAAAAATAATTTATATTTTGCTTTTCCAGGCAGTAATCATGAGGCCAGGTTCTTTCCTTACAGGGGCCTTTTGAACGGGGACCTTGTTGTTCATGCCTAGCTAAATTAGTTGATAAATAATAAGGTAATAAACCCTTATAAGTTATATATTACAAATAAAAATAACTCGATGATTAATTACAAATAAAAATTATGCACAAAATGAGTGCATAGAGGCGAGTTTTCTAATGAACGAATGTGATAAAGCGTCTTATGAAACAAGTGTTTTATATTATTTTATCTATTTTCTAAAAATTTAAGAAAAAACACTTTTTTGACATAATTGATTTAGGGATTTTAGGGACAGTTGGTGACATTGATGTTTTGACATTTGAATATGAAAGTTTTGTTAATTTTCCATTCCATTTTGACGTTTAATATGGTTAATTCCTACTGTTACCAACCGTTTAAAATAAAATATTCCATGTTAAAAGGAAGGCTATTATGTAACCCAAATGGGTTTCGAAATGAGCTCATTTGGATACGCAAATAGAGAAAACAAGTTTCATAAGGCATTTTTTATCACACGAGTTCAAATTTAGAAAATGAGCCTCGTAGATGCGTTTTCCAATGAACGAGTGTGATAAAACGTCTTACGAAACGAGTTTTTTATACTATTTTCTAAAAATTTAGGAAAAAACGCACTTTTTTGACATATTATTAATATAGGGATTGTAGTAGTAGTTGGTGACATTACGTTTTCACATTTGAATGTGAAAGCTTTATCAATTTTCTATTCGATTTTGACGTTTAATAAGGTTAATTACCCATCTACCAACCATTTAAAAAAATATATTCCGTATTAAAAAGAATGCCATTATGAACTCAAATGAGCTCAGTTCCATATGCAAAAAGATTAATTAAATTATACGCTACAAACTAGACATGCATAGGCAAAACGATTTTAAATATGATAGAAAATTTTGCAAAACTTGTTGCTGTTTAGAATCTCATCGACCATCATCTTTAAATATTATTAGCTCAAAGGATGTTTTTAATCTAATTGGCACTTAAAGAGCAACGTGATTCAAACTTGAAATGGTTTATTCAATATGTGCACATATGGAAGCATACAATAAATTTTTACCAAATTATTTTCATTTTTACTTTCTCTTACGTATATGAAATATAGTATAGGGAAAGTCACGTTTTCGGTCAAAATTTTCGATGTCCAGTTTTCAGCGGAAATACACGTTTGCAGGTCCCTTGAGTCTGAAAATCTGAAAAACATGTTTTTAGAAACCGGTCTGTGTGTACACGTGTGTGTGTGTGTGTGTGTGTGTGTGTGTGTATGTGTGTGTGCGTGTGTGCGTGCGTGCGTGCGCGTGTGTATGTGTGTATGTACGTAGTTGTCAAGATATCTTGTAAACCAAACGTTGTAGAAAAGTAAAATTTTACATATAAGTTTATTCCTGCCTTAGCACTTATCTGTAGAAATTTCGTTAAAATCCAAAGACCGGAAGTGCCACTCTATTCTTGTGATTTTTAGGTTTTTCACAATTTTTTGGAAAATGGCTTTAACGATTTCTTTTAAACTTATCACGTTTCTAGCACCTGGAATGCTATATTATATGAACTAATTGATTTCTCTGAGAAAATTCGTTGAAGTGAGTTAGTGAGAAAAATCTCTAGAGCTAAACAGGGTTTTGACTGGCGAGTAACTTGGATGGGTGACCGTTCCAATTATCGTCCTCAAAATAAAAATAAATTAATATTTTAACGATTTGTGTGCATTATTTACATACTTGATTACTTATTATTTAAATCTATAAATTATTTTTGCTTTAAATGAGCTCAAAATTTAATTATAAAGCTCTTAGTACATATATAAAGGAAATTATGAATGGATGAATTAT
>JAHWXV010529888.1:0-20968 GCA_024586415.1 Phrixothrix hirtus | reverse complement strand
CATTTTGTAAGTATATTGTGACTATTTTTATGTACAACGTACAGTTTATATAGTTGAATATTTATTGTAAAATTCGTATATTGAAAATTTCAAATTGTTACTAAATTGATTAGTTTTTTAAATTTTGAATTTTATGTACATTATGCTTGCACTTCGAAACAACCTTATGCTGAAAAAATTATCACAAATTCGTTCAATGCTAATTTATGCCTAAGAATGAGGATATTGCGACTAAAAAGTAAAAATTGTAACAAATATTTTCTTTTGCACATAAAATTGCGTACTTTCTTTATCATGAATTGAATAATGAACTAAAATATTCATGAATTTTTACTTAATTACTATAAAATAAAAAACGCTTTGTGTTTTTTAATGTGCAGCAAAGCTATTAAAACATCAAAAGTACCCTATCTATTGTAAGCACGTCTGTAATTCTCACGACATTAATCATTCATTTGGAAACACCCGTTAGATACATCCGCGTAGTAATAATAAAATCTAATTGGTAAATTACCAGCTTCAGCTTTATGCCAAAATCACAACTGTAAATTTGTAAATTGTATAAATCCATTTTAACAATAGTTATTAGAATTCGAAAATCCCAAGTTACATTTTAGAAAACAGAATATTTTTCTGAAAAATATTTACTCAGCAATTCCCGTGAGAAGACTTGCAAGTCTAAAAATAATCGTTAACCTATCTCGTTTTCCCCCTTCAATTTCAAGGGGAAATGCTTCGTTTACCGTCAGTGGAGATCTGAGCGTTGAAAGGTTAAGTTGCGTTTCCGTTGTGCGTTGCTAGGCGATAATCAATGAATACATTTAAAGAGTTACCCAAATGATGTATTATGGGATCAAATTGGTAGGAATTTGGTCTATTTCCGCCCAGGGCGAGTTTTTAATAAAAGCGTCAATTTCCTGTCGATTTGGAACCAATGGGTTTAAGTCCAACAAGGTTGTATGTTACTTACGATAAATTGAATATCTAAGGCAACACATTTGTTATCTACAATTCCTGCGGGATTTCTTCAGATCACTAAGTAAACTCTGCTACAACGCATTAGTCGATAACGTATAAATTCACGAGTTCGTTAATTTCATAAATAAAAAGACTAACGTTTTGAATTTTTAATTGTTTATATTATTAAGGCCATTAGGGCAAGTATTTTCGTTAATTTTAGACTAATTTAATTGTTAGCAACGCAAGGGTTCCTTGATTTATATATAGAAAAGTTTTGTTTCTATTATTCCCTTCAGGGGAGACATGTAAATTGTGATTCATATTTTTTACTTTCCGTTATACTCAATTTTTAAGTACAGATCTTATTCTTTTATATGTAAACCTGTAGTTATAACTCATATTTTCTTTCAGGAACTAGTTAATTTTTAAGTGAATAACCATTCTAGATAGTCTGTCGAAATTTTACCCGATCGAAGAGGGAACCCAGCGGCGTGCATACAAGCTACCTTATTGTAAGTACATATTAGTACAATCCTCGATCTACAGTTTTTGATATCGGATTCTTTGTTTTACCGGCCTCTATAGCAACAGAACTTTGTACTATAAACTTTCTGTTATTGTCAAAAACAAAGTAGCGCCCTTATTTACGACTATTTCTCGAATTTTGGATCCCTACCTGTAATCCCCGAATGCTAACTTAATTGAATTCATCGCAAATGTAGGACATCCCCAAGCTCCACTGCGGTGGCCGGAGAAAACTAGCTAATTCAGGGGAATTTCCAACTTTAATAACCGCAGGGGCGTAGAATCCCAAATGGGGCGATGTACTACATATAAAACTCAATTACATGAACATTTCATACCTGGTATTAGTAAACTATAAATTCGTTATACCTGTCCCTTAAGTTAACCTTTATTTAACTGTTTGTTTGCTTTGTGGCTGAAACTTCTGGATCTTAATATTCCCTTGCCATGCCTACTAGTATTTTACCTCATCTGGAGCAGCCCCATCTCTAGTAGGAATATTTATTGTTGCAAACATCACATTAACACCTATGATTTTGCTTTCTTATCGCAGAAGAATGTTTTAAATGTTTTTAAAGTTTTCTCCGCTGAAAAATGTATCAAGCCGGATCGGGCTTGAACCCGTGTCCCTAGGATGTAGAGGCAAACATTTTAGCTACTAGATCAATAGGTTCCGGTTTGAGTTTACCGTACTTATGCTGAAAGTTTAGGGAGAAACCTGTGCAAACTTTATAGGCAGGCCGTCGACACAAGTTGTGCTGCATACTATCACATGCTAGATTTCTTATACTGGTTATCTTAAAATTTAAATTTAAACTTCCTGATGCAGATAACAGTAATCTATGGTCTATACGTGGCTCCAATCTACATTGCTTCTATTCTAAAGGTTTATACTGTACAGAACCTTTAAAAATCTACAGCAAATTTTCTAAATAATGCAAAACCACCTACACTTTAACAGGTTGAGTGCAACCGCGTACACCAGTATCTGTCGTGATCTTATACACACTTTAGATTATATTTTCATCGTATCTGCAAATAAGTTTATTAAAGATATATAAGTGCCTGTTAAAATATTAGCATAACAGCGCCCGCAATGAACTTCTTAAAGGATTTATTTTTTATGGCTTAAAAGTATACTAACTAATTTGGTATTTATTCACAAAAAATATATACATTGTCAGTACATATAATGTTTTGTATTTAAATACGATAGATACAGTGAAGGTTTGCCAGTACAATCATTACAAAATCTAGTCACCTTTCATATTTTACTTCATGGAATTGTACCCATTTTTTTCTTTCCGTAACAACCGCGGCAAAATCTACGGCCCGCTCTTGATCCTCCTTCCTTTTTTACAAATTTTTGGTTAGATATTGATTTGCGTTTAATCGGTTGATGATTTTGAACAATATCTGCTACAGCTTCATCAACACTGCTGAGAAATCCTATAATAGCCTGTTCTTTGAATTTATGAATAGTTATATTCTTCCCTGTAAGTTTTTTGTATGGAAAACAAGCATAGATAAGACAAGTTCCTAGTAACAACTCGATAGCTAGTTGATCAGATAAATCGATGGAAGACTTTCCAGTATTATAATCTACAATAGATTTAGGTTTGATCACTATTTCTGTTCTTCCAACTATTTCTTGTCTCATTCGCGTGCCACGTCGAGAGAATGAACACATTTCTCGTATCTTTCCATTTAGAAATTGTGATTCCCTATTATCATTAAAATGCAGCATCTGCAAAAGCAGCTGGAATCGGTTTCTGCTCATTGCATTTCTTGCTACATCATTATTATAAAGTGGAGATGATGATCAATAATTTTTTTTATTGCTGGTATTTTAGCAAGAGCCATGTAGCCTATAAGTCCAAAAAATTGTTTGATTTCAGTGGTGGTCGTTGGTTCCCATTTATGTAGGCGTGACGATCCTGGGATATCATTTTCTTTTGTCACAAACTGTGTATCATACAGATTCGTTTGTTGGACAATATGATCAATCATATGGTTATCAAAAAACGTGAAATAAAAATCAAATGAGGCACCATTTGATAATTGGACAACAATGGCTTCATTAGGATCAGATACACCCATAAAAGGAAAGTGTTTTTGCCGTGCGCTATGAGTAGACCAACTGTCACTGATCTATGTTCCTGTTGTGTTAATAGATTTTAGTCTTGAAGTTTGTACAATTAGTACATCATTCAAACTAGAATCCGAAACGTCACTTTCTGCAGGAAACATTTGAATTTCCTCCGATAATAATTCCTGATGAGTTGATGTGTTTGAGCAGCAGGTTCAAGATCAGAAATAAACTCTGACGAACTTGAAACATAAACTGGATCGTTTATATTGTCAGGAGTCGCTAATATTTACTTACAGTGAAATTCATAGATGTTGTTAAAGAACTTACCGTTAAGTTATGCGGCTTGCTTAGAATAAATAGTACCTATAATGCGCCTTGTACGATTACTTACGGCATCCATAACTTATAATTTTGTAATAAATATATGTGTAGTTGCACAATACACCTATAAAGCAACAATCACTCTATAAGTTACCGTGCGACGCGTATGCCTTTTAGGTTATGATTGAAAGACTGCAGCGCCACATAAACAGCTGTCTGCTGCGCGTGTCTGCAGAATCAATTCAATGCGTATATTTTTGCTAGTGCCAAGGCAGGCACCGGTGTTTGCTTGGAAAAAATGGCATAAAAAATTGCAATTCAAGAGCCTTAGATAATTGTAAACATATTATAAATTGGGAGAACAAAAAATGTAAAAATTTACTGTTCTTGTCAAATTCGGCTTAGCACTCAACCTGTTAAATGAACACATCTTATATTTTAGATAGATTCAAAATGCAATAAAATGTACAAAATAATCGCTAAAACACAAATACAAAACAATAAGATATAAATCGTCAATAACATAACATGAAATTATGTTCAAGTAAACGAAAGGAAAACTTGACAGTGGTCAATTCTAACACCGTACAATTTACGAAATACTTTTACTACATATTAATTAACGCGCTTTTTAAGAATGAGTCATACTAAGCTTATTTGATTCCGACTATATTCTGATTACATTAAAAATACGTAAACTTTGATTGTCTATTAAAAGATTAAGAAATTGTGTATGGCTGTACATTTTGGGCAGTTGTAATTGCCATTGTTCAGCAGTATTTTGTCTTTATCGATTATAAAGTTTTGGAGAAAAAAATAATGTATTGAGGTATAAAATAGTTAACAAGTTTACTTATAAAGGCTAGCTCGTATCTCAGGATGTAGGTTCTTGGAATAATTACTTAGTAAACCTTCACTAGAGAGCGATAGACAAATTAAAATTAATTTGTCATATCTTAAATGTAATAAAAAGACGAAATTTCTTAGAAAAGACTTACTTCGCAATTTAAGTTGCCTTGCACAAGAAACAAAAATGACAACTGTATAAAAATAACATGATAATGTATTAAATAATAATTTAAATCCCAAAATTGGCCAAAATTCAAAAGTTTACAATTAATATTGCTTATACATGGTTTTATGAACAATCTCTTTTCAATAACAATAATAATTTAGTAAATAGTCAAGCAATTATTATGCATACTTACGATACTGATACTTTTGTTGTGTTAACTTCTGTCCAATCTCAATATGACGGAATTCAGCCTTGATTGTAATGTAATTACGCAAGCTGACTTCTGCAAACAGCAATGTTTGCTCGAGCAAACCTATAAAAAGAGAAACGGAAAGCAGTAATCGTTCTAATATCTACAAGAATGTCAATACAAGTTAGCACGACAATTAATTGCTGATAAACTATGTTAATTTTTAATTGTTGCTTGATTAAAATTTATACAATAATAATAATTGAAATGTAAAGCCTATAATACTTAATTGAAAACCCAATAACAAAATTTAATGAAGTAACAATTATATAATTTTGAAGCTAAATTCTTCATTTTATCCGAAACATTTAAAACCCTTAATTTTGAAAACCTAACCCAAAAATTTTAACTCAAAATTAAAAATTTAAGAGCTAGAATTAAAAATCGGAGCACCTTGCATCCATCTTGAGTGATCACCCACCATAAATCGAAACTTTCTGAAATTAAATTGTAAATTGTTCAGTGATTAATTAATTAATTAACAGGAATTGGTCTTGCCGTTCGTAGAGAGCTGAGCCACACCAAAAACTGTGCATATATTATGCTATCTTAGACGTAGTAACAAATAAGTTACATTTGTGCCAAATTTCAAATGATCTCTAATCGAAGGTTGTAGACTACACGAACTATATATTAATATAATGCGACTCCCCCCAAGTTATTTCTTTATACATGTTTTTATAAACTGATTTACAATTGCAATCTATAGACAAATTCATTAATTAATTAATAAATTCTAGATTGCTCAAAAGGGAATACTCGGATTATCAGCTCCTATCCACCCATCTGGCTACCTAAAACCTTCATAAAAATTAGTTGAAATTCAGGTTAGCTTAACAATAAAATGCATTAAAATGTAATTAATGAAATTTCTTGATTTACCGCAAACCAAGTAGATAGTGAAAATTTTGAAGAATTTAAACTAAAAATAATGAAATATAACGTAAGATAACGTCGGATAAACGTGCATTTTATTGGGAAACTTAATTAATAAGAACAAAATGAAGTGTCATTACCCATATGTCAAAAGAAACTATACGAAATTCAAATTCTGGAATAAGAATTTAATCGAATTTACCTGTATTAATCAATCAATATGAAATTAAATGTGGAGAATTAGTATTTAAATAGGGATTGCTAATTAATTAATATGTTCTATATAATTTAAAATAGAAGATAAATCGAATGTTTTACTATGTTCCAATAACCTTGAGTAATAATCTAAAACTCAACGTCTACATTCCGTAACCTTAGAGTGATAATAAAAGAATGACCAAAAATGTTAGAGTAATATTGAAATCCATAAAATCCACTAAAATGATTAAATATGAATTGTTTCTTTTAAATTTCTCAAAACGTAACGAAAACGTTACACGATGCTCGTTTTAATTATAAAGAATAATGTTGTGTATTCCACTCCAGTACCTATAATAGATTTTAAAGTAGTGGAACATAGCTTTATATGAATTTAATTAAAACCCATATGCAGTTAATTACTTTCATGTGGTAGTCAATAAAGCAAGTACTAATTATCTGAATAGTCGATGCATTATAAATTAAAAATAAATAAGATAATTTGTAAACTATTAGAATGTTCAGATTTAATAACATAGATCCCGATATTCTTGTAAACTCTAATTTTATTTAAAGAGATCCTTTGCTTAGGTCGTTCCTTTCAAAGTCGGTGTTGTGAGATTAGTTTTAATCAAACGCCTTTATAACTTTGTAAAGTGATATTTATTGAATAATTTGGGTAAACGACTTTGGTATAGTGTTTTCACACCTGATCATCCTTGAGTTGAATATCTTAATCACTCTCTTACAGTTACAGCTTCTAAAAGTTGATTAATTGGGTTAATTCAAAAGTGTTTTAAATTACGGTGTGATACAGCATTTATATGTTAAAAATAGTACTCGTATACATAAATTATTATTATTATTATTATTATTATTATAATGTCATGGTATTAAACTGAAGCACGACTTTAATTTATAGTCACTCACAAACAACAATAAATAAGTTATATTTATTAAACCAGAAGTGTTAATACAATCCTGTGCTTTTATGGTTCTACGATTTCTTTTATTCTGTAGTCTATAATGATAAATTTTCTATCTAACGAATTACATTGCATTTTTTCCTAGATAAGGTTATTGAAAAACAAGCTAGCGATGGAATGTTTTCTTTTAAATCGACAATTGTACACTCATATAGGATTTGTATAAAAGACCCTTTGGCACAAATATTAACATTACACTTAGACTATCAGTACTGTTTGTAGGGAAAATTGAGAGGACGGTCCTTTTGTTATATTTTATGTCGAAATAAGCACACCTCCTTTAACTTTTAAGATTTGGTTGTGAAACTATTTTTTGTTAACCGTACTTCTCCCATTAGAAAGCTAATTTTTATCCGAGTTAACTTGTACCGTTCTTTCTTCTTACATTTGTGGGTTCCTAGGGTTTTAGCTATTTATTTTCATCCCATGGCGGCTGTAAGGATAAAACGGCTACTTGGAGTTCTTATTGTATGTCTTTATGTCGTACTGTCACAGGCTAAACTGACAACAACGCATGTAGCGAATAATCACGAGGGTTTAACCATAGCCGGCAAAGCTACAGAGCGAGGCGATACTTGCGAGGCTAAACACTGTGGAATCAAACCAAAATCGGTAAAAGGTGGATGCCACTGTTCTCAAATCGAAAATGTTATTCAGGCGATGTTGGCGAAACACTCTGTATAACACGATGTTAGTGACCCACCTTACAAGTGGGGACAGACACTCTAATGGTACTGCAGTTACGGGATCAAGACTGAAAGAAGCATACTAATGCTAAGAGTACTCACCATATATATGACGGCTCCTGTACATCATGAAGTACTAACTTAATTATAAACTTGAGGTGAAGCGCCCTATTTATGTTTACTATCGATTCAAAGCTATCTTTATTTATAAAAAGTGTGGAAATACAATGATTCTTCTGACAAGCAGTGTATACTAAAAGCAATGCTGATCATTCGCAAGGGTCTTGAATTCAATTTAACGTCAGGCGTAAATTTAAGTTGTAGTCCGCTGAAGCTGAACTACATAAAGGCTGGTACTAGAATTGAACTAACTGAATTTTAAATTATTCGTCAAGTTTTATAATTACTTGAAACAAGTGTTTTATAACTTTTCTGTTAGTGACAAGTGATGAAATGAGCACTAAATTTATTGAGCGTGCACTGTATAAGTATCACGTGAAGTGAGCTTAAGTTGTCAATAATAAAGAAACAAAACACTAATTGGACACAATCATGTCATATAATAAACCGTTAACGTGCACACATTTATACATAATTGGTTAATTCGCAAAAATAAAATATATGTATACCTAAAGTAAAATTATACTAATAGTACACACGCAAATCCGTGCAAGCGAGATTCGCGCATAGCGTGTTTAAAGGGAAAACTAAAATACGCTTCCAGGTATTGCGAAGTCTCTAACAAATTCAAGAAGCGCATCTAGCTTGCATTGGCAACACTTGTGTAACCAAACACAGGTTAAACGTTAATCACTAAATGGTTACCCAAACTACCAAGTGTTTCATTAAACAATTTAAATTACTATAATACAGTTATAAAATTTACCGAAAATTATCTTGCAACAATTTACACGTACATGAGTGACTTAATAATTGGAAATGTTTATTTAACTAGTAATTGTTAATAGGTCATAATCCATTCGTTTCAGTTATTTCAAAATAAATGGAAGCAAATGAATGATCTTGTAGGTCTTGATAAATTACTGTAAAAATCAAAAGGTGACGGATACCCTTCGTTTATATAGACAAAATTGTCCTAATTATGTGAAGACCTCTCTCGGGTAGAACTATACGGAACGGTACCAGTCAGAATCTTGTCGAATTTCAAATCCCAAATTATTTCTGGATACCTTAACTTCGACACCAATAGCCTAGTGGTTTAATAAATTTTGAAAAAGACAGTCTCAAAATATAAATATTAGAGACACAAGGCACTATTTGAGATAAATTTTCCATCCGCGAACTGTGCCACTTAAAAAACCTAACAACTAACTATTTTTTTATTTTCACCCTGAAAATCCTACAATTGCATATTTCCCAACCTTCGTTTTGACACCAAATAACTTGGAGCGTTTTGTAACCATCTGGTGGCACAGATAACTTTTAAACAAGGCTTTTGCATTCTCATATATATTACTTATTTGAGATTTAGCTTGTGTAATTTTCGCTTGGATATGTAGCATTCAGGTCACCTTGGCTCGTGCCTTAATGATACTTTACTATTTATTCAGGCGTCAACATTGATGTTACCGTCTGCGAGAATACAAGATAATTGACTTTTATTTAATATCACGAATTTTTACTACGTATTTTTACAATGAATAATTTTATATATTGTACGAGTTGGATCTAAATAATTTTCTATTTGAACCTATTTACTTCTTAGGAAAATGATTTCTTACTGAATTTAAAAGAAATCCTACTCTAATTAAATTTATTAAGCGTCCTTAATACATTATTATTACTTAAAGTTTTACAAAACATTGCAAGGGCTGAAAGTATGTATTGAACAGGTACCGTAATATACAAAATGTTCTTTTCCTACGATTTCGCTGGATTTTGAATAACCAATGCGCCAAATAACTTTGTTATATCTTGGATTTGACACGAGTAAGGAGAAAAGTAATTGACGTTTCAATTTCAGACTGGGGAAACTAAAGAAGGCTCTGTAACACGTATACTTGGTTTGGAACGCACAGTCTGCAAAGAAATTCAGGTAACAGTATATTTGGGGCTAATTAACACTACGTATACATCATAGTGAAATCAATTCACGATGAATACGTACAACGCGACTCTGCTTTAGTATAGCTAGATTAGTGCCATAAATAAGTTCAACTTGTGAACCGTTCCGTTTTATTTTCGTCAAATCTTACGTGTGTGACGCCACGTTCGAATATATTAAAATACTCGTTGAATAAATAAATTTAAGTCTAATGAAAGGACACATTTTTGCTTAAAATCTACTTTCAACGTATTTTATTTATCTTAAATTAACTATTAAGGATTTTTGTGTTTAATTAAAACATTGCTGATAGTTTCACTCATTAAGATTTAGTAGCATCTAAAGTTATAGCTAAAATCCATTTACTAAAAGGTAATTTTATCGAATTCTATACCTAAACAACTGTATAATACTGAATTAAGGGAGTTCGTAGTGTACAAATCCACTCGGTTAAATTTAGTTTTAGTTTACTAAAACTTATTTCAAGGATATCGGCTTTCAAATGGCTGCACCGTTCTATATATAGCCATATATAGCTTGCTAGTGCGGTGGTATGTGGCTTTCTCTGTCAATTACACGAGGTTTCTTAAGAACTATAGGAAACATTAACATAACGCTGTGGAAAGAAAGGATACAACGCTTGTACGTCACTGCGCAGTTCCACGACAGCAAAAGTTAAAGCTAAATGCAAAGGAAGTCCGGATAGAACCATTGCATATAATGGATGATTATAAATTATTTCTGATTTTACAATTCATTTGCCGAAGTGTTCTTTTCGGCCCCTTCCATATTTGTGCGTGCTTCTGTAATGTAACGAAGTTCAGGTGGGCGTGCTTTGCTTAGGCATGGTCGTTAGTGAATGAATAAGGAGGGGGGTTGCGCCTAATTTTGGTCTCGTTCCACTAATGTATGAGAACACTGATGCTTTAATGATTAATTTTAAGCTAGCTATTTCATTTTCGAGCCAACCTAGTCACCTTTAGGCATCCGAACTCTTTAAGTCACCATTTTAATGACAGTACCGGCACTCTTTCTATAATAATTTGAGCTACATCTGTTATTCTGAAATAATTATTGTGGCACAAAAGAGTAGAGTACCAAATTCATTCACTGCAATTAAATTCCACACCAAACGTTATAAACTGTTAAGTAAATAAATCAACTATTAATCACAATCTCAAAAAAATTATAATTTTTATTCAGTAATTTATATTAGCTAGTTTAGAACTTAAAAAAGTTCTTCATCAGAATGTTCGTGTACTATTCAGGTTATAATCAGTTTAAAAAATTCAAAACACGCATTAAATTATAATAATTTTTGGATAATGATACCCGTCTTAATAGAAGAACAATGAACGACATTTGAGACTGAGGTTATTTGTTGATTTATTTACTTAATATCATTATCGTCTCAATTTGGGAATTATACATCCTTTATTGTGATCGATGTGATCGTAAATTTAATTGAGACTACTTAATTACCTAACATACGTTGTATTTGATTACCCTATACTGTTTATAATTTAACATTCTGCCTAGTCTTAACCGAATTATTGTACAGCCATCACATTCATTTGGTTTATCCTTGATACTAAATTATTGCAGGGAAGAAATGGTTAGTCAACTCTGGATACTAACTGTGCGACATAAATAACCCATATTTGAACACATAAAATCCCCATACACGATTCCTACTTTTCTGAATTTTCACCATAAAACTCTGTAAGTTGTTTGCTTGTTTACCCGTATTGTCATGAATGTGATCAATTTGTTTTTCATAAATGTTTGCGCATTATTCTATAGAATTTATTGTTACTAGTTAATTTCGCGAACCAGATTTCATTTCATATACAAGCAAAAATGATAAGATCTTCTCGCCAATAATTAATGATTTAATTCAATTTAATTTGAATTATATCTGCTGACACACTTTTATAAGCAATCTAAAAGTGTACATATATCGAGTGCATTCCGAAAGAATTTCACCATAAATTCAAAATATGGCTTTAGGTCCACTTCATTATCCTTAAGTATCATAGTAAGGAGAATGCTAAATTTTTCATATACAGGAGAAGTCGAGAGGACTCTCCCTCTCTCTGTAGCGGGTAGCTGAATTGAACTGTTGCCACTCAGTGTTCTCAATTTGTCTTACCTAGTACGGCGTTCGAACGCTATATTCTCGTCGACTCAATGTCGGCTTCGGTATTGCTGGCCGGGTAGTGATTAGATACACTTTATTTTACGTTGCTCGTGTCGTCAAGCACATCACAAACTTGCCACCATTTTAAACATATAAGGGTTCATGTAAAGTTATCTTTACAAATCCAGACACTAATAAGACATTCAAGACACTCGTATATTTAACATTGAAGTTTTGTCTTGTCACACACATAACGATTACGGGATTGTTCCATACATTTTTGATGCGCTGAAATTAGCCAGCGGGTGAAGAGGTATAGTGTAATATACTATGAAGTATAACAATCATATATAATCATTTTTGGGGAAACGATTTGTGTAATACAATTCCAATAGCCTAAATAGTATTGTTGCCTACTGGTAAGCATTGTTAGATTGTTATAATTATTTAATTTACAATATACGTTACTGTGGTAGAATAGAATAACAAGTTATTAGTTCTCCATTGAAGTTGTTTCTTACTAATGTTGGTTCTAAATAAACGTTTATAAAACTTTCATTTATAGTCAATTTATTTAAACACGATAATCAATAATGATAACGATTTTTTAGCTAAAGTCGATGGCAAATCAACAAAAGACATATATAAATGGACTCTTAAATCAAAACTGCGCAGATAAAGCAAAAATTTTGCATAGGAATTGATTTATGAGTAAGTAAAATAATATTTTAGGATTATTTGCGTATCCAACTCAATAGGAATCATAATAAGGATCATTATGATACGAGTCGATGCAGTTATTGGTATTGCCTCTTTCCTCGACTGATGATACAAGTATCCTAATGATTACTTTTAATTCTTGTAAAAATATTTTATCTGACACCATAAATGATAGTACTCAGTCTTATAATGAATGAAATTATGGCATTCAACTATATACTACAGGAAAGTTACCCAAAACAACAATTTAAACACAAGCTAATGTCGCAGTTCTAATGAAATCATAACGTATTCAACTTAAAGTACGTAAATAAGCACACTAAATCTCGTTGTTGATTTAAATCCACTTCTTAATACTAGGATCTTGGCTAAACTCGCAACTTACGGGGTAAGTTCTGAATCTCTTATCTAAAGTATTATGATTCAAACAATTATCTAATGCTGAGAACTTACCGTGCGCCAAAATTCAGAATATTGATCAATCAAAGGACGCCAGAAGCAATTGAATCAGCTGGTTGTCCATTACGTAAGCTCTTTCCCTTAAGGTTACTAACGACTTCCTTCATTTTTAGCTGATGTTGAATTAATCTAGCATATTCTTCACAAATTTTACAACTACTAATATACTATAGCTACTGAAAATTATACTTCAAATAATTATTCCAAAATGTAATAAAAGATTGAAATTCAATAAACACTTCTATTAAATAAATTATGTTTTGAAAATAGTGCACAGGTACTGCAGTCGATACTTTTGTTATCAACTCATCAGGATGTTCATATTTCTACTTTAACTTAAATCAAATTGAAATTGCACATTTGCACAAAACGACCCCAAATATTACAATTTCATAGTGAACAATAGTATATTCATCCTTTAAAATCAGAGACCTGTGGGCACTGTACAATATTATTTCATTCCTTTAAAATTTACCTCATCACTTAACAGGAACTAACAAAGGTGATTGAAATTTTAAACATGTCAAATAAAAATAAAATATTTGAATTATTCGTGATAAAATTGTGCCTGAGAATAAATAATGAAAATCTGCCGTCAGAACCACTTTCTTAAGCTCTTGAGTATTAAGGAAGGCCGCAGGTTACGGCAGGTAATTTAGCTAGAAATCACTGGTACTCCTTAGTTACCAGAGCTACGGTTTCCCATCGACATACAATTTACATGAATTAACAAACTAAATCATCATTTACATAATAATATTTGGGCCTACTTATATCGTAGAATAAATTTGTAAAGATAATATACCCACCTAGAACTGCAGCTTGATGTTAACTAATTGACTTACAACTTTTACAGGAGGCTGAAAGGCTCAAAATAATTGATCAACTAGACAAGTAGTAAAGCATGATATTATATCTACGGGGAACTTCCTGAACTGTCAAATGAATCAGATTTTATTATAACTAATAAACATTGTAGCAATTACCATTTAAAAACAACGAGTTTATAGAAATGAATAATTATTAGAGTAGAACTTATCTAAAATGAATTTTAAGTAAACAGAGAAAAATTGTTTTCATAATAGAACAGGCAGAAATACGTATTCTGGAATAACATTTACATGTAAATTACATTAAATTAAAATATGAAGCTTATTTACAGGGTGTTTCAAGTGCATAACATTAAAATGTTCAAAGTTATTTGTGAAAAACGAAAACATTACGTGTGACACGTAAGCAGATACATTTTTATAGAAACTAACAGATTACAACTAAATCTACAGAGATCATTTAGACGAATAATTATACACATAACAAACAAAGATAAGTCTGTAGTGATTAAGAAGAAAGTCCAAAGTTTATATTACAAAACAGCGCATATGATTAGATACTAATATAAGTATGTATGAATAGTTGCAGGTGAGGTGATTATGCTGAACCATCTATTTATGATTAGGTTGTAAGCGCGTCTAAAATTCCTACAATGTCTATCTTTAATTTGGAAACACCCTGTATATAAAGAAATCAATGACGGAATCAAATATGTAAATTACCAGTAGTTATTTGGTATCAAAATTTCTAAATAAGGATTTTACAGGTTATTACAAAATTCGTTTATAATAATGAACTTTTGAAAACCCCTGGTTTACGAGTGTAATAACAATTTACAACTTCAGCTTCTCACGAAACAATGTTTATTTCTATAAATAACTGGCAACCACCAAACCACCCCTTTTCCCGGCAATTTCAAGGTGAAGCAAAACAAAATTAGTTAGTTAAGACCAGAGCTCTCAAGTCAAAACACGTATTAGTAAGGCTTGACGTTATTGTCAGACATTGTCGTTTCCGAATTCAACAATACGAACTAACCACCCGTATCATCTACCGACTGTCTGAATCGTAGCGAATTCGGCAAATTGGCTCTCCATGCGAATTAATTAAGTTTCGTAGTCGTCGTTCAAATGACCAAAGGGGTCACAGGACGTTTGGAAGGTACTATAGATACGTTAAAATCAGAAACGACGGCAGTGCTTGAATCCCGCTACAAAAGTCAAAATCTTAAACAATCACAAGTAAGTGGTCATTTTTCTGTTATTATGGGCCTTTCTACTCGCTAAACCAGCAAGTTTTACGAAGAGTAAACTAATCCTCAACCTCCAATATTTTTTTGGTAACGTAATCACCACTCCTGGGGAAGTTACTACCATCAAGCCTCAGTTAGACATTTTGTTGTTTATTATATGAACTCTTTCAAATTTAAAGTAAAGACAAACAGTTAGTATAGTTAAGTATAGCATCTTTGGACCACCTTTAATTGAAGCGGTCAATACTTTGTTAATAGTTTAAGCAAATTTTAAATAAGTAAACTGGGGATCCCTTCTTCTTTTTTTTTCCAGTACTGTTTTGTTAGTTAGCAAACAATTGTTTAACTATTTTTGCTCTAATGGCCTGTAAAAGCTATATTATTTTATTATAACCACTTAGTCAAAATTAGATGCTTTTATTATTTCAGGATTTTTCGTAATTTTAGAGATAAAGGTTAACAATAACTTTTTTACAGAAAAACTTTAGACTTAAGTACTTAAGGAACGCTCACACATTGTAAGTCTAACAATACAATTTTAGGAGGTTTCTCTAGTGGCGTATGAGAAACCAAGTACCTTTTAAGTATTCCGAATACAAACATCGTATTTACGGTTGGAATTAAAGTCCTAGTAATTCTAACTTCCATTTCGACAATCAGATAAGGTGGCACCCAAAATATAACGACTTTTATCCAATTTTCACTCTCTTTAGTCGTCCTGAATTTTTTTGCTCAATCAATTACGAACAAATATTGTAACCCCCCCTCCGCTTCACTGTGGTTGCTGGAGCAACGAGCTGATTCAGTATCAAAAACGGAATTTCCATCAACCTTCAAAGGCCCAAGACATTTGCGTCCCGTTATAAGGTCTACTTTATTTGTATTCATATTCTTTGCGCAACTGGTACTAACCTAATTTAAGTCGATGTTGCATTACGACAATCAGAATAAATGTGGTCTAAAAGGCTCTAAACATATATTAGTCTGCAAATTTACAAAAAATTGCTCCACCTGGATGTAGAATTATAAATTGTACAGGTAGAACATTACAGTTGTTTAACAAATCAATCGTTCCAAGTAAATTGTTCCTTTAGTCGTAGTTCGAGCATGGTTTTTGGAAACTACTACCTACTATTAATATTATAGAAAACATGAGCTCCAACACATCTTAATATAAGATGGCGTTCTGTGCAATACACAGAAGTTGTTCTGGAATTTAGAGGAAATAACTATCTTAAAAATGAAGATATCTGGGTGGATACAGAATCTAACGTAAAAAGAATCACAGTTAAACATTTTTAAGAAAGGAACAAAAACTTTAATTTAGCTAATATAGCAAATAACTATTTAATTGAACTTGAACAGGGCTGAGTTTAATTTTGTAAAAATTTTAATTATCTCAACCATATTGTTGCGAAAAATCTATGCAACACAATAAATGCTAAACTTGAATTAGATTGTTGTAGACAATTGATATGAATTGGTTAATTGTGTTTACAGGACAATATTCTCTAAAGCTTATACCGGTCCATAATAGACAATGCACGTAATGGAATGAAATATTCCCTCACAACACCAAAAAATCCTATAAAAACTAAACAACAATTTTTGCGAAAACTTATAATTACCACATATAGGTAAATTAATTCCCTAGAGCATTTTAACATTCTTAAAACAATGTATGTATGTTCAAACACACGGTTGAAGCCTTCGTGTCTTACACAACCTTGAAACCCCTTATCAGCCAAGGCAAACCCGTTTTGTTTGACATAAAACGCTTTCCAGTGCAAGAAAAGTAGGAATTAAATTAAAACTTATTCATGTAATAGTATAAGGTAAGTATGCTATACTGATAAAATAATTTTTACGGAAAAATATAGTAATTAAGTTCGCACATAACATATGAGGTGTGATTAAAATATAAATATATTTATATTTATAGCTATTACGAAGCATAAAACGTATAAGGAAATGGAAAACCCTACACAGACATAACATATACGTAACTAAAAATATTTGAGGAATATTTTTGCTTCTGTCAATCTATTGACATTCTTAGCACTGATGAACTGCACAAAGTTCGAAACCGGTATAACGTTTACTTGATCGTTTTGCAAAAATAACTAAACCTTTACTGTCTTAGGATTATTCTCCAAAATTATATAATTATATAATTATTTTATGAACAGAACCTTTCACTATTTTATAATTTTTTTAATGTTAGAATAGTAAATAATATTTAAACCTATCCTTTCCTTTAGGTTGTTCCTGCTTATGGGCAATTTAGTCGTTCATAGGGAAATCAGCATTTATGAATATTTATTATATGCATCGCCTAATACCAGAATACTTTGTAAACGCTAGATAAAATCTCATCTTCTCTAAAAGAATTTAACAACTAAAACACTTTACATAAAAATGTGTACTTGATCTATTCTGATTTACTTAAGCGGTTTCCTAATATTTATTCTAATAAAAATGTTTCAATGTAGAACTTCTGATAGCATTAAAACTAGTCAGATTATCATTAACTTTAGTTCCTAATATACTTTATTAATGTTATCTTGGATACGTGGACCTTGACCACAAAATGAGTGTTCGCTAATATAACATAAATGTGATTTCCCCTCATCAACGTAAAGGGACGTGATGGTTTCTTAGCAATTATTTTTATTCCCTAAGGCAACTTCTCTGTAGCAGGAGGGATACTAGATTGAAAGAAATAGTCTTAAACTAAAAGGGAAAAATTTGTAATAACAATAAAATCGATTTCAAAGTTATGTAATTAACGTTCAGTCATTCTATCTAGTTATTAATACATCAAGTTATAATTATTACACTGAATTGAAAAATTGATTTTTTATAACAAGAATAACTTTGTTTAAGTTAAATTTTAAAAATGGAAGGTGCAGCTAAATATTCACTTAAATGTTAAGTTTATTTCAATGGACCTTGTTATAAAATTATGCAATTTTGTGCTTATTGACTGCATTTAACATACAACTTATTGGCCACACTATTTTTCGTTCCAATATGATGATTTTCTAATTTCAGTTAATCCATAACTTTACTGATTACGACAATATAGAGAAGTAATAAAAATGGATTAAAATTTCACATATACCCATTTTAATAGATCTTCATGTTTTTGTTCTAATTGAACACGCTTATTTTAGCGCGGTTCTTATCTGTCCGTATTATATCGTCTGAAATAGGACAAAAACAATTTCAAATGTTATGATCACACTCGGATAGTAATTTTTTATGAATTATTTTCCAATATGACGGTGTTGTCTACCTCGTTGGCAGCCTTTAAGCAAGGTTAATGAATTGCTTTATTACGTTTCTAATTTACGTAATTTATTAGATTTTGGGTTGAGGTAGCTAACCTAACTAGAAACTATATTGATTTTTATCAACATTTTCAGGGTTGAGATACTTTTAAACAACGGACTCTTAAATTTACAGTTTCGTGTTTACCTAAAGACAAAAATTACATAATCTTTTTATTCAAATAGTTACGTTAGGCATTAAGTCGATCTCGCCAAATTTATATGATTAACAACATATTATATTTCATCAAGTAAAAAACAAAGACTACGCTCTATACATTTATTTAATGAAAATCAAATTAATAAATTTCAACTCAAAAATTTTTCAGTTAAAACTAATTCACATAAATGTTAAAGAAACAGTTAATATTTACAGCTACCCTTCGGTTACTTTTCGATACAAAACTGTTCTGACAGATTGTAAACATGTACTTACTACAAGACTATTGTTTGTAATTGAGAAGGGACTTGTGGTTCTTTAAAAGTATTTATTCAAATTAAAACAAAATTTTAAAATTTAAAATAACAACCATGAAGCACATTTGATTCTATTAGTTTATTACAGTTTATAAGACGATTTGATAAAATACACTTACGGTTTAAGCTACGTTTGTATTATATACGAATTTAAATAATTAGGCTTCCTTCTAGCAATTTGGTTCCAGGTAGGCTGTTTTAAAAGGACTAACTTTCCTTTCAAAATCCTATTCAACACTGGCAAATATTTCTTTAACGTTGCATGTTCGACTATTGGATTTATTTTCCTGTTTAGGAAATTAACTTTACCTTGACTGCATAATTCTAACGCTTTTTAATTATACGCCCACCTATTCATGACACAAGTTAAGATGGAATTCAAATTTTTAACTTAAACGGATTTATTCTCGCGTTCTACACCTGATTTTAATGCAAAATCGTAAATTCACTTGCAAAAGAAAAGATGGCGCTTCTTGCGTGTTCTAACTTTTTATAACATTCGACATCCCTCTGCGATATTTTCTTAAGCAATGGTCATGTCCTAAATTTAAAATTCTTGGTTTGTTGCTTGATATGGCAAACGTTAGCGCTTCAACCCCGGTTATCTTTTTATAACGTTGGAAAACAGTACCTATCTCTGGCGGTCTCCTTTATCCCAGAATTTCTATGTAAAATGTTACCTTGTATAATTTCATTTTACATCCCATTTCTTTGGAGTTTCATTTTTTTACACTCATTTTAAAGTCACTCGCGATTTGTTTAAGGCGGAGTACTTTGAAACTTGTAAAAATGCTTATTTTTATAGTCTGAGAAACTTCAGTTTAAAACATAATATTACGTTAGGCTATTTTATATTAGAGAAAAATGTTTAGAAATTTAAAATAAATGGTACTTTATTTAAATTTCTAATGTTAAAAGAACGTAATTGTTTAATTGTTAATTACGGCGTCTAACAATGGATGTTTAGAAAAACGTGCGTAATCGCTTTGTCAACGATAACTTATATCGACAACGAATTGCTATTAAACTTCGAAGTTACGAGCTAAGAAAGCTGCCGTGGAGCTTAAAATTCTATCTTGTGATCGAAAAAAGGATTTGAATTAAAATTTTGTACGATAACATATACATTTGATTAGACCATGTAAGATAACACATTTAATTGTATACAGCGGTATGCTTTTCTTATGGAGTTATTTTACAATATGATGAATTTTGAAAAAATTTCCGCCCAACTGTTTCCATTATAACTCATAAACGACTTGACAAATTAATTGCAATTTGACGGATATAAAGTAAGGTACAACTTTAGTTGGTGATGATCAGTAGATGAAATCGGATTGGAAGGAAGTCGCAACAAAAAATCTTCAGCGGCATATTTTGCCTACAGTAACATTATAACTTGGTGGATTAAAAAATATTTATGTAACAATAAGCAACTTGTAGCAAGACCACGTACAACAAAATCTTCCTTGATTTCTCAGTAACCTCGCGTTTGTGTTAATACAAGTTTAACGCTACCTTGTCGGACTTTTTCTATAAACCATATGAATAGTAATAATTTTTATCTTCAGTTAGTTGCTAAATAGTTATATATTTTTTTATTGCCCATTTAATACCCGCGTGAAACGAAATTAGTAATTACGTGTATATGAATCACCCTGAATATTTACATAGTGATTCATAATTAGGGGGCGGAATATATGCAAAGTGCATATATATACATTTTTTGCATATTTTGTAAATTTTATAATGAAATGCATATTTTTCACAAATTATTATTTTA
>JAHWXV010529882.1:0-11516 GCA_024586415.1 Phrixothrix hirtus | reverse complement strand
ATTTCAAGATTTCTAGCAATCGAATTTTGGCTTATATGGGGATCTTCCGTTACACTACGGATAACTGCTATTTCATTCTGCTCACTTGTGACAATTCTTTATCTAGGTCTTTTAGTAGGAGTCCAATTTTCTCTTAACTGAGTTTCAACTCTGCGAAAAATTTTGTCAGTCGGTACTCTACGATGTGGATATCGTTGATGGTACAAATTTGCGGCAGAAACGGCATTTTTCCCGCATTCACCAAAAATTAAAATCATATCAGTCTTTTTGTTATTTGAATACATCTTGTAATAAATGAATACAATTGGACAATAAACGTCAAGATTAATGACTAGAATGTTTGAACTACTGCGAACACTTGCTTGACTAATATAATATTTATGCTTTCAAATTAACATGAAAGGTGAATTCCAATTTTACTAGTAGTTCATTATACTCGTAGTAGTTTAAATATTACAACTTAATTATTCACAGTTGGAAATATGACAAATCAGATATATATGTTTTTGTATTGGAATAGCGACCTATGAAGGTGTAAATTGGATTGCCTATTTGGGACATTCAGGGTCGTCAATATTCAGCAATATCCCTGTATATCAAAATGAACCTTTTTATTTATTTTTTATTTTTAATTTCACTAACTTTTAATCGCTGCATATCTTATTGGATATCATATGGCAGCAAACTAAAGATAGTGGCATGTTCCTTGGAAGCCAAAGCAGTTTATTGGATCATTGACCGTCATCCATATATGACTGACGCGACTCATTAAGAAATATCACCATCATTCATATATGTATGACGTGGCAGGAAACGTGTTAAAATATTGTTTAAATAAACTAATTGTTTCGCTGGTAGAAGCCACATTATTTTCCGATTCAACAATTTGCCATAAAGATTTTCAATGATATACATACATATTTGAAATCATTTATACTCTGATATTTGAATTTTAGAATAAACCAGTTGTGAACGGTTCAGTTAATTGTCTGTTTCATCATTTGTCATACTTCAGAGTAATTCATAACTTCGCCTGTCTTTATTATTATATGTTATACTGCGTACTGCGGGTTACAAATGCATAAAACTGAAATTTATTTTAACTGCAGAAAACCCTTAACTTTTGAAGCGCAGTCAGTTAATCCTTAGAATATTTGTATTTTATTTTGAATCGCGTTGTATACTAATAAGTACGATAAATAGTAGTATTAAATCAAATTATGCATTTCTTGGAATAATTAAGAAGTGATATGATGTCTAAGTGAGCCTTCAAATTTCAGTCTTTGCTAACAATCTGTTTTAATTACGTATATAAAAATTTTTTCATTGATTAGATTTATTAGCATTTGCTTTTCATTTAATAAATTTAGGGCATCATATTAAGCAAGCACAGCAAGAACAAAACACGAACGTGCTTTGCATTTTATCTCGATCACTACTTATATAGTCTACAGTGAAAATAATCCTGGAACAATTCAAAATTTGTTTGCCAACTGTTACAAACGAACAAGTTTATGTTTTATTATTATCTTGGATGCTTAATGTAGACCTACTATAAGTTTTACAA
This sequence comes from Phrixothrix hirtus, assembly GCA_024586415.1. Taxonomy (NCBI): domain Eukaryota; kingdom Metazoa; phylum Arthropoda; class Insecta; order Coleoptera; family Phengodidae; genus Phrixothrix; species Phrixothrix hirtus. Next base: position 9,949 of record JAHWXV010529882.1, on the reverse strand, counting down.
CCACCTTGTTTTATCAAAGTTCGAGAATTTGTTGAATTAAAATTTAATCCGGATTTAAATACCTTTGCGTCACTAGTACTTCGTTATACGCCTTCACAGACTAAATTTGAAGTTCACTCAATGAAATAGTATATGCAAATGGGGCAATTCAACATAATCAACTGTGCATCAATAGGGCGGGTCGTTATTGAGAAAATGGCTGTTTAAGTTTAATTATTCCATTATATCGAAAAATTATTTAAAAATAAAATTGCAAATTCTTTTTAAAAATGAAAATTTAGATAAAAATATCGGATTACAGTTCCAATTCAGATATCATTCGTAAATGTAGATATTTCTAATTTTTCGTTTTGATTAATAAGATAATACTCTGTCATTGTAAATTGTAAATAATTCCAGTTTGAATTACTAAAAGTTGAAGGCTAGGGATAATTATACTAACACTTCTGTTATAAAAAGTGATCATTAACTATATAAAACTGTTAAAAATATATAAATATGAAGATTTACGACATCATTAGGGTTAATCGCTATGGCTTGGAAGTTCTCATGGTACAAGTGCTGTTTCAAAAAACATAATCAATTAAAATACAATAGACGAGAATTTAATTAATTATAAAAGTTGCGTCCTGAAACTTCTTATTCATAAAATAATTAAGATAAACTACGGAAAATTTCAGAACTAATAAACTGATTAATTATTCAAGCATCTACAAAATGCTACCTAACAATCAAAATGGCTGATAAACGATTTTACTATATCTAAAATTATATGCAACTACAAAAACCGTTATTTTTATAATTAAAATAGTCCAGGATATTATAAGACGGCAATTTTATTATGATAAACAGTCAGGAACATCGTAGCTATACTTCAGCGTTGTTTTAAAATATGCCACAATTATTAATTATTTGAATAATTTAGAAAGGCAGTTCCAGCACTTCTTATCTGCTAAGGAATGCAAATATATTTATTATTTACCACAATCATAACTTTTCGAATACATCAAGAAAATTTCGCACTACATATGAAATGACGAATTTGATATTGTATAATATTAAATCTTTTACAATTAATATACACTTATAAATTAAATGCAAATTGAATAGATTACTAACAGATTTCTTTCTGGTAATATTTTATATTTAGCATATCTTGATTTCAAGGGATTTAAATGAGGATATCTTCAACTATTTAGGGAATTTCATTCTATTATTAAATTTAGTGATTGGAAGAATTAAGTATAAACAATTTTTGTATAATAACGTTCTTTCTAAATTCTGGCTGGAAGAATGGAGAAGAATGAATCGCGTTTTACTCTAGAGCTAGAAAGAGATACGTGTATGTTGTAAAATTTATTGTATAAATATATTGTTATTTTCGCCACTGTTTAAAACAAAGGTTTGCAATATAAAGTTCGTCTTTCTCTTGTAACAATATATAAATCCATAATGCAGGTTATTTTCTTTAAATTTAAATATTTATTTAGAAAATCTATAACATCTATAAATATAAATATCTTCTCACAAATTATTTTAACAACATTGGCATTGAAGTTTAACACCATTAAGGTGAGAAAAAAATTAAAATAAAAAATCGGAAAGGATTCATTATGATGTATACAGAGTGTCCGCGATATAAAAAGCATTATTTAGCACACGTGTACACAAGCCCTCTGTGAACAAATCTGTAGGAATTTTTAATCTAATGTAAAAATAGTTTCGTAAATTTTGGCGTAAAAATCTATCATGGATACAGATGCGTAATAACCTTTACCATGAAACGTATTTAAAAACATAAATATGACTGTTTTTATTGACAAAATATTATGTTACCTTTACTATTAGAGTACATTTACGAGTCAAGATCGCCAGCTGTTTTAATAAAAAATAGTCAAACGTATTTTTTTAAACTATCTAAGTTTGCTTGTATGTGGTAAAACACTATTGCTTACTAATTATTATTACTTACACATTAATTACTATAAGCTTATTTGATAAATATCTTAAATTAACATACGTTTTATTTACATTAATTTATATGAACATAGTTTTTACTGAATATAAATTACGCAAAATTTTAATAAAATCCGTCTACGTTTAGATTTTTAACCATTTTCATAAAATTTTATTATACACAAAACAAGCGAGTGCAGATATTAATAATATGAAGATATTTTTTATTAAAAAAATTTAACATCTTGTTAAAGCGGCTATGCTTATTTAAAAAAATGGGTCGGTATTCAATAATACAATTGTATACATATTACAAATTATATCAATTAAGTAAAAACCTCGATTTTATTTTCAAGATTTTACAAACTTGCACAATTAACACACATTAGAACTTTTAAGGAAGCAAATAAAACTTTTTATAACATCTGGGAACATTGATTAATGAAATCGTATGCGTCATTGCGAAACCGTTCGTTCAGCTTCGGCACTGGTTAAAGATGTGTAGTTGATCAGCCATTTCTTGATCAATAAAGTATATCAAATTAAAAAACATGGGCGGGCTGAAAACTTTAATTGCAAATATTTCGAAAACTATGTAATTTAGACACATAGTTTATAAGCGCTTTTTGTCGCACATACTAAAACGTGTCTGCTGTTAAAGTTATATGCTTTATATTTCCGACACTCTGTACGTGTTGGAAACCATTTCTTGTTAATTTTATAAATATCTGTGGACTGGTATTTGAACAAATGTAAAACTTGGTATTTTACCATTCTTAGTATATCCGACAGATTTTTATGAAATTAAAAACTATAGATTTATAGAATTATAAATAGAATTATAAATATTTGGAAAAAGCTTGAATCTAAAGTTATGCAATTTCACAGTTTTTGCCTAATTTCATAAAAATACTTCAACCATAATTAACGAAGAACAGTCGAATAGTAAGTGACAAAATTTTATCGAATCCCTTTCACCATCAGGATTAATATTTTTAGATTTCTGAATTTGTTGTTTTTGTATTCTTTGGGAGTGTTGACTTTAACGTACGACACATAATTATTATTAATTAACTATAAAGGTATACACTATGTTTAATTTAAAACGAGCACGGCAAAATAAGTCAAAAACTAATGAACATTTAAAAAAACACCCAAACACGTCAATTTTTATTTGGAAGAGGACACTTTTTTACAGATACGAGATAAGCGTATGTGTAACCTCTCACTTTCCACTATCCCCTCCAGAAAATCTTTAATGGCGCTACCCTACATGTGACACCTCTTTTTAAATATAATTTTATTAGAAATACAAACCTCTATAAAATTTTGAAAATTGATGACGTTTTGGAAAATCATACATAAAGTATCAAGACAACCGAAATAATATGTTAAGGTTTCAATTAATTTTTATATTTTAACAATAATAAGGGAATGATTATTGAATTGAGCTTAAAACCACAAAACTAGATAACAATGTAATACATTTTTATAGTTTTAACAATGTACCTTTATCAGTTTGAGGCTGATTACGCGTTTAAAATATGAAATCTAGTAAAATTATGGTGACTTTGCTTGTGTTTGATTTGTTTGCAAGTGCAGTCAAATTTATTTTTAAAAGTTGTTATTAAATTGAATAGTAATTTGAAAATTGTGTAAATCTTTACGATGCAGAAATGGATAAAAGCGAAATTAGATCTCGACGTCGTAAAGATAGGTGCGCCAGCTAGTGCGTGTGATGTCAGAGAGGGATCGGAGTCAGCACAGCGTAACCCAAACAACAGAAAGGTTGGGTACCATTCGTTCGAAAAGTCGAAGAAGCAACACACGCCAAGTTCAAAGGTTGATCCAACTGCCGGAAGTTCTACATAGCTGAAAAATGGGAGGTACTGATATTTGTAGAAAATAAATAAGCAATATACTAAACAATAACATTTATTCCACAAAAGTGTGGCGAATTCAACAGCTAAATTAAAACAACATTAAGAACAACAAAAGCATCTTTGTATTCCCGAAGGAATGCGTACATCAAGCAAGTGGTTATTGAAGGTACCTTTTTGCTAGATTAAGACTAACACAAAATGTAGTAAGTAATATCGTCAGACTTGCGGTGCAACACTCAAAGACTCCTAAATTAAATATTCTCAAGCAAAAAGTTAATGACTGTGCTTTTTTACCGGATTAAAGTTAACACAAAGTAATTTCTTGAACCCACCCTGTATATCATTTAAGTCAAAATAGTAACTTCGTCTCTTATGAACACAAATTAGTCCAAAAGCGTTAATTTAGAATTATTTAATCAAGCTACTGTGTCATACAACACTATCCGCCAAAGATATACAAAACAAACTTATTAAAACAAACAGACTGAAGGCCCATTAGAAACAGTTATTTTTCTTGAGAAAAAGCGGCTATATATAGATCCACCAAAAACCTGAACATTAAACTATTAATGTAAACGGTATTACTAGATAGTAAAAGATTTCATAGTACGATTTGTCGGCACATTCTTTACCAAAATATTAAAAATACGAAGAAAAGTAATTATAGTGACTATCAGATGATATTACTTTACCTGAACATTCTTAAATATTTCAAATTAGATAACTAATATATCATTAAAACAAATTTATATACGAAGGAAAATCTTCTAATCAATAGGGACGTACGTCTGGCATCATATACTACTCGAAAATTGACATGTTGCATAAATTGAATGTAGATAACTCGTGGTGTAGCGAACCAAAGGAAAACAATTCGGCGATTACAGATTAGGGATTCATGCAAATTCAATTTACTTATGAAAATGAAGTATTTGATTCTCCGCATCAGTCAGAAATTCACGAAGAAACTCTCAAGAAATATAGTTAGAAAGTTGAATTACAGGCGACTTTCATGCGGCTATTTTATCAACGTAATAACAAGAAAAAAAGGTACAACCTTATTCCAGAGTTATTCTAATTACATCCTGGTGCAATTAAAGACAGTGTTTAAGAGGACTTAACAACAAAAGATGATGTACATCTTGGGAGGTAGTATTCAAAAAAGTTTAAAAACCCTTCTTAAATGACTCCTCTGTAGGCATATCCGAACTTTAGTTTATTTCACTAACTTTTAAATGTCTGTTTTACGGATACAACTGTTACACTTGCTTAAAGTTTATTATTTCCCAATCTATCCTTTTTATTACCTAAAAAACTGTTTGTTTAAATGTAAAGTACCCTTATATACTACTTCATATACATTATTTTTAGAAAAATGGAATAAGTGTGAATTTATTTAATTTTTTAATGTTGGATCTTATGTGATTTGAATTAATTCACGAGGATTTCAACAATGGTTTGTAATGGATTTTTTTATTATTATATTTATTATAGTAGAAATCATATCTTTGTCGATTTAGGAAGCAATTAGTGTGATAAAATAATTTAACCTAAAAACTCACGTTTATTTTGGTGTTTAATACAACTATGAAACGAGTTACTTATTTGATCAGTGATTTGACAAGGCAAAGATATATGATTTCTACCATAACAACTGATTTTTATAGTATTAGAGTTTATTTAGCAAAATTAATCTGTGGTAAAATATTTTCGCGGAGGCCCCGTGATTATACGTCTGAACCACTTCGTTTCAATTTTCACTTGGTTGGTTCTGCTGGAGTTCAACGCATACTTCCAATTCACTTCAACGCGAACAGTTAAAACTCTAATCTACAACAGGTGACCTAGTTTGGGCATGTATCCTTACATTAATACATTACATTAATTTCGGGCTTTAGTCAAAATGTTAGTATCTATGCAGATCTAGAGAAGTTCCATAGTCAAGCACTTTGCTCTCTTATTCCTAAATTTAGTTTTAATGTAGTAGATCAAAGCAGTAGCCTTGCGACTTTCATCTCTAATATACGGTGTATCTGTAACTAACCGAAAAAGAATTTTAATTTAAGATCCATTTCAAACGTGGACTATATTTTACAGTGGGCTGACTCGATAAAGCTCACAATAAAGTGTCACCGCTGATGGACCTATGACGGGACGTCTATCTTTATGTTACTTAGGCAATTTCTTTGTGTTCTTTACAATACGTAAATTTTGTAGATTTTTTTGCGATATCAACAAATCCACGCCTTGATAGATTCATAGAAATCCAATACTCTACATGAAGCCTCTAATTTTCCATTTACCTAGGATTCCATGATGCTGTAAAGCACCAATGCAACTATATTAATTAAACATTATAGCATTGTTTTTTGTGGATAGAATACGCTTCATTCGTGGCATTCAGCAAATAAGGTGCATGTATTTTTTAAATGCGTAATATAAACCATTTTTAAATTTAGATATAAAACTTGGCCTTTCCCTTAAATAGGATCGATTTTGATACTTTATAAAAGTTTAATAAATAAAGATATAAAAATTACCTCTATTTCCTTTTTAATATTAAAATATAATTGTCCTAATCTTTTATACCGGGTGTAATTTCTGTACGTGCATGGTAGCTCGTTATGACAAATTAAGTCCAACAAAATTTCTTTCTATCCTTAATCATTATCGAGAAAAGATAATTTTTAATATTTTACATTGGTTTTTATTATGCTAGTTGGAAAAAAGCTTACTATAATCAACATTTCTCGTTTTACAATTATTGTAATTTTGACAGTATCAGTTTGTTTGTCCTGTTTCTGATTCAACATCGTAATGGAACCATTTACGTGAAACTAATTCGTAGATATATGATGTTAATATTTGGCGAAGCTGCAGGACATTTGTACAAGCAATGATTTCCTAATCGAATGTTGTCAAATGCACAGACATTTACTAACTTGGTATAACGCATGCGAGGAAAACCTGTTTCACATTCCTTAGGCCAACTTTTGAAAGCTGCGGTCCTAATAACATGCAACGTGTGTTGGACATGGAAGATGTTTTTGATCGAGTTGAAGAGAATCCTCACCTTAGTACCCCTGGTCATAGGCGACAATTTGATGTTTCCCCCTTCACCATTTATGAACTGTTATAACAAAATTTATTTCATCCTTACCACAAACAAGTATCCGGTGTCCTACTTGTGGAGCTACCGCTTCACGTTTGTAGTTTTATAGATTGTTTAGAGAGTGATGCCAAAAGTCAAAATTTTTCAACTAAACATTCAATTCTTCCAATACTCGTCACTAGATTTTCGAAAACCTCCATGCTATAAGGGTAAGCAACTTCATACATGATTTTTCAATAAATATTTGGACAGAAAGTCTGGAAATTGTTCAACTGGGTCAACTGAACTTCCAAATTCATCGAACAATAACAATTATAGGAATTCTTTACATAACATTTTACTATGCTTTTGGAGGATGTGCCCTTAGATGTAAAACAAGCTGTGAGCACATACTGATATCCAGTTATCCTAGCTAGTTTTAATCGCACAAAACAAATTTTCATTACCATAGCAACTAATAATAATTTATTTGAAATGTCACAGTAAAATTGTATTACAAAAAGTTAACGCTTTGCTATGTAATGAATTTCAAATAAGTAATATCGGCCGAAATGATCAAAGTCAAACAACTGAGTATCGATAAATCACTCAGTTGCCGTTTTTAAAGGGGTTAACTGGTAAAAAGATTTATTAAGATGCGTTTGGAATACTTGGCGATCTTTGCCCTTTACATGCAACCGTCAAAAATTGGATGGCATCTTTCAAGAGAGGTAAATTTTCAGTTGAAAATGACGGAAGGCCTAAAAGACGGATTTCTGTGTTTTCTCCAGAAAATATTGATGCAATTCACAACATATTATCAGATCCCCAAATTAAGATAAAACATATATCGGAAACACGAAAGGTTTTATATGAATGTGCATCATATAATTCACTTCGATTTGGATATGAAAACAATTTTTGCAAAATATATTCCTAAATGTTTGAATGCGGTTCAAAATTGAGCTAAAATGGAAGTATCGCGCTCTATTTACGCCTTTGAAGAATTCTGGTTCTCCAATGTCTAAGAATTTTTATGTGCAGAAATCTATTGAAAACGTTATTGCTTCAGTTTTGATCGCTTTGAGAAAAATTAAAAAATAACTGGGGAATACTATTCCACCTTATTACCAGCTTTTCGACAAAAGTTATGGAAATAAGACGCTATAAATTGACCAAAGGTGTCTATATTTTGCAAGATAGTGCATCTACACACAAGTTGTGTATTACAATGAATAAAATCATGATTTAAAGTTCGAACTACTTGAACGTCCCACTTATTTCCCAAATCTGACTTCATCGGATTATAATATGTTCCTCAAATGCGAAGCTGCTTAAAAGGGCGTAAATTGTATTCGATAGACAAAATGATAGAAGCTGTAGAGCGCTGATTTGCGGAGCAAGAAGAATTTTTTTTTCTGAGAGGTTTACAGAAGTTGCAGGATCGCTATAATAAATGTATTTATTTTAAAAGGGGAATGCATTGAATAAAAAAATATCTTCATCTTCAATAGAAGACTAAGGATTTATCGATATCCCATCCTATGTGGTTTATTCACAACATAGTGCTTCTGCGTGTAAAACATTTACTGCGTGATTATTTGACTAAAAATGTTTTACAATCCGTACCTTACGGATTTTAACCATATAGAATCTTATTTTTGAGATATTGAAAATCTCTTGTTCACTCTACTGAAGTGCATGACTAAAATGATCTAAGTCAAAGAATTTTTAATCATGCAAATACTATATTTGCTGAGCTGCTAGAAATAGAAAGTTTACCACCAATCCACCGAAACTTTATGCGACGTTCTAAAGCATGTGTAGGTGCTCAAGGAATGCATTTTGAACATTTTCTTTAAAAAATGTTATTTATCATTTATTCAAAAGTTATTGATTGTTCGCCATTTATTTAAACATATAAAATATAAGTTTGGTAGAAATAATAACTTTTAACGTTTAATTTGTTATTATTTCTGCCAAATTCAATCTACATCCCTAATATAATAATGGATCAACTGCAATATATAAGATATATTTTAATAAAATTTTTCAATATTAAATTAAGTAGGTTTTTTTACTTGTTTCATGTAATGAACTACAATACAAACTAATTTCAGGTATACAAATTACATGTATATTTCATTATAAAACTCTTTAGCTAGGTATGTTTTATATTCCATTATATTTACTGTTTATTATTTAAAATATTGTAACGAAACTAGTTAATTGTTTAAAAATCTTTATTTATATTGACTAAATTACAACTAATTAATTACACGTATTCACTTAGGTATTCATATTACAGTACACTAATAATAAACATTTATATTATTATTTATTTAAGACTGCAACAAAATTCTAAGCAAAACTAAAACTAAAGGAATTTAATCTGCTATTTATATAGAAATAAGAAGTCTAAAACATTCTATTTTAGTTAGGAATAAAATTATTCATAATGCTGATGTCATAAATTCTAATGCCATGAATCACTTTTGCAATCTTGAATTTATTTATTTAAATATCAGTTACAGTGATGAATCATTTGTAATTACACCATCTATCTTAGTTGTATACAACCTTCTGGTTTATTCCGGAGTGTCCTATTAAATTGCTATTCTTTCTAATTTTGTTACAATATACAGTAAACTTTCTAGGTTTCTAGATGGATGGGAATAATAAAATTCGTGATAAAATATTTCTAATGTGATTTTCCCACTATCTTTGAATAGTAATTCACTGGCTAAAATTACAATACGTTAATGAACTACGAATAAAACAATAATCTACGAGATTTTTAAAATGTGATGATTTTGTATTGGAATATCCGCTTTCATATCAAAAATGTTAAGAATCCCGGAAAATGATTTCATTATCTAAATCCGTTCATCATTCTCTTCAAAGTAGCCTCTTGGCATAAGTAGGGGAAGAAGGAGACTTCTAATCCACTCCTCCCCTCCGCCGGTGCACCCGGTGCACCGGAGGAATATTTAATTCGCGCTTTTATTCGCGTAATTAG